>CM076576.1:487668644-487837376 GCA_034641835.2 Pinus albicaulis
ATGAAGGAACGTATCGAGTTTGTTAACCCAAAGACAATGGATGAGGCCATCAGAAAGGCAAGGCTGTGTTATCAGCAAGCGAAAAATAAAGTAGACCAAAGTAAAGGGTGGCAAACAAAGAAGGAAAATAGGAACGGTGCTGGTTTCAAAAAGGGCAAAACCAGTAATTTTAGAAGCTCAGCCAGGATTTCAGTTAACAAGCAATTCGGTAGGAACCATCAGAGGATTAGATGGCCGGGGGAGGACAAGATGGTGGAAGCTTCAAATAAACTGGGGCAACCCCACAACCAGATGCCACCTCTGCAATGTTGGGGCTGCGGGGCAGCACATTATTACCGAGATTTCCCACAGCGGGGTAAAACTGAAACAGTGAATAATTTACAGGAGGCTTCTACTGTGGGAGATATTGCCAGAAGCATCCCCAGAATTAACGCATCATTGGAGGACTGGCAAACTGACTTCCAACCCACCATGATAGATCTGGAAGGTAAACTGTCATCCCAAACTATTTCTGTTTTGGTAGATCCAGGCGCTAGTCTAAGTTATATAAGTCCTAAGTTAGTAGAAAACTGTAAACTATCAGGTCAAAAATTTAGAAAGAGTTGGTTGGTACAGTTAGCTATAGGAGCTAAAAGAAGAGTTAGTGCCAAAATACAAGATTGTGCATTGCAAATCGGTGGGCAGCAGTTAATGGTAGATTTAAATATTCTGCCTTTGGGATCCTATGACGTATTGTTGGGTATGGATTGGTTAGAGAAACATTGGACTCTCATCGACTATAAAGAAAATATAGTTTACTACAGAGATTAGAATGGTAATCGCCAAGAAATTCAGGGCATAAAGAAGCCTGTACATTTGCGTCCAATTACCGCTTCCCAAATGGCAAAATGCATGAGAAAGGGATGCCAGGTGTATGCCATACAAGTCGGACTATCTGAGTCTAAGGATAAAGCAGCTTTGCTAGAAAATATACCTGTAGTACAGCAATTCAAAGACGTATTCCCTGAAGAAATACCAGGATTACCACCTAAAAGAGATGTTGATTTCACAATAGAGCTGCTACCAGGAGCTTCGCCAATTTCGTGAACTCCCTACCGTATGCGTGTGCCAGAATTGACTGAGTTAAAAATGCAGCTTCAGGAATTATTAGACAAAGGGTATATATGACCCAGTGTATCACCCTGGGGAGCACCTGTGCTGTTTGTTAGGAAAAAGGATGGAACCATGCGCATGTGCATGGATTACCGACAGTTAAATAAGCTGACAGTTAAGAACAGGTATCCCCTACCCCGTATTGATGACTTGTTTGACCAAGTAAAGGGAGCTACTATGTTCTCAAAAATTGATTTACGATCCGGGTATCACCAGATCAGAATTAAGGATGAAGATATACACAAAACTGCTTTTCGCACTAGGTATGGCCACTATGAATTCGTGGTATTACCTTTTGGGCTAACTAATGCACCAGCCACTTTTATGAGACTGATGCATAGTATTTTCCACCCTTATTTGGATAACTTTGTGTTAATTTTCATTGATGACATACTGATTTATTCTAAGAATGCGGAGGAACATGAACAACATCTACGTTTGGTACTAGAGATGTTAAGGAAACATCAGTTGTATGCGAAATTCAGTAATTGTGATTTCTTCAAAGAAGAAATAAAATACCTTGGACATGTCATCTCGAAAAAGGGTATTGCGGTGGATCCAGAGAAAATTAAGACTATCATGGAATGGAAGGTGCCACAGAATGTGGCAGATATACGATCATTTATGGGCCTCGCTGGCTACTACCGACAATTTATAAAGGGTTTTTCAAAAATAGCATTTCCCATTAATTCTTTACAAAGAAAAGGGAAAATATTTAAGTGGACAAAAGAATGTCAGGAAATTTTTGAAAGATTGAAGCAGTTATTGACAACAACACCGGTATTAAGTGTAGCAGATCCGGATAAGGAATTCGAGGTTTGTACAGATGCATGCAAGGAAGGAGTTGGGGCTGTATTATCACAAGAAGGGAAGGTAATTGCATATGAATCCCGCAAGCTAAAGGAACATGAGCAGTGATATTCAACTTATGATCTAGAGCTGACTGCAGTTGTGCATGCTCTCCGAGTATGGAGACACTATTTACTTGGAAAAAGGTTTGTGTTGAAAACCGATCATAGTAGTCTAACCAGTTATTTTAAACAAGCTGACTTGAATTCCCGTCAAGCAAGATGGAACGCTTTGTTAAGAGAATTTGATATTGATCTACAACACGTAAAGGGGAAAGAGAACAAAGTTGCGGATGTATTAAGCAGGAAAATGCATAACCTTTATGAGTTATATGTCAACCAAATTGAAACCAGATTTTTGGAACAAATCAGAAAAGAAGCAGACAAAGATCCTGAGTATAAATACTTGTGGCAGCAGACACAAGAATCCAAAAGGCAAGGTGGACAAGGGGATTATGAGATTAACCAGGACGGGTTGTTGATCTTCAAGAAAAGGATAGTCATTCCAAACAGAGTAGAATTAGAAACTAAGTTGCTGGATGAATATCACAGAAGCAATTATGCAGGTCACCCAGGATATCAAAAGATGCTGACAGCTATAAGAAAAGACTACTGTTGGCCAGGCATGAGGAAGGATATAGCAAGCTATCTAACCAAGTGTTTAGAGTGTCAGCAAGTGAAAGTGGAGCATCGGCACCCAGCAGGCTTAATGCAACCTATACCCATTCCCGAATGGAAATGGGAGGTGATCTCATTGGATTTTATCACTGGGTTACCAAAATCAAAGCGAGGTAATGATTCCATAATGGTAGTTGTGGATAGACTAAGTAAGTCGGCACATTTCATACCTGTCCAATCCACCTATAAGACGGTACAAATAGCAGACTTATTCATGCGAGAAATCTTCAGACTGCATGGCATTCCTAAGACCGTTATCTCAGACAGAGATGTGAAATTCACATCAGCTTTCTGGAAAGCACTGTTTACAGGATTAGGAACGCAAGTACATTTTAGTACTGCATACCACCCGCAAACAGATGGTCAGACCGAGCGAGTGAATCAAGTGTTGGAAGACATGCTGAGAATGTATGTTATGCAACAACCAGTAAAATGGGAGGAGTACATACACTTGATAGAGTTTTCCTACAATAATGGTTACCAAGAGTCATTAAAGATGAGTCCATTTGAGGCGCTATATGGGCGGCAATGCAGAACTCTCATTAATTGGAGCAGCCCCGAGAATAGACTCATGCTAGGACCAGACATGTTAGCAGAAATGGAAGCAGAGATGAAGAAATTTCGACAGAATTTGAAAGTAGCACAAGACAGACAGAAGGTGTACGCAGACAGAAGAAGGTCATACCGTGAGTATGAGGTTGGTGATCATGTGTATGTCAGGATTAAGCCAAAGAAGAGCACACTGAGATGGGCCTCCTGTGCAAAGTTAGCACCTCGGTTTTGTGGTCCTTTCCAGATATTGGAAAGGGTGGGACCAGTAGCATATCGCTTAGCCCTTCCTAGCCATATTCGGGTGCATAACATCTTCCACGTATCATTATTAAAACGATATGTTAATGATACAAGACACATTATCCATTGGCAGAACATTCAGGTAGAGGGTAAGCATAACGGTTCAATTAATAACATGATGACAAGGATTTATTGATTAAACTAAGTTTATTTTGTGCAGGTAGACCGGATGGAGAATTTCTGGTCGAATCCCACAGTATAATAGACCAGAGGGAAATCATGCTCCGGAAACGAGCCATCGCCCAGGTTAAAGTGCAATGGAAGCACTTTGGACCAGAGGAGGCTACCTGGGAAGACGAAAGTTTCGTCCGTGAGGCTTATTCTGAACTTTTTTCTGAGTTAGAATAAGAACACCGAGGACAGTGTTCTCTCCCAGAGGGGGAAAACTGTAACCACCATATTAGCAGTTGACTAATGGTTATACTTTATTGGTTAAGTATGAATTAATTAAATATCTGAACAAAACTATTTTTTGATGTTTGAATAAAATTTAACTTGTGGAAATTATTATGAGTAAAAATTGATGGTAAAAGTAAATATGGAGTCAGTTGAACTGAAAAACAGTTTCTACAGTTACCTGAGAAAACTCTGGAATAAAGGGGAAATTCCAAGAAGAGTTGGGGGTTCTGTGAAAAATAAAAGGAAGTGACTCTGTAAGAACTGGAAGGATATTCCAGGACAGATTAAGCTCTGGGTTGGAGAATTGGACCGGACTGTCCCGAGTCTCCCCAGAAATCCTGTTTTTCACTGGAGATGACGAGTTGGACCGGACTGTCCTGAGAACTCGCCTCCAGGAAACTGTGTTCAGCAAGACCCAGGCTAGAAGCTCGTGGGAGAACTTCCAGATGAAATTTCAGTCATGATTTTGAGGAATTTAGTACCATCAAAGGAATTCTACTCTGGACCGTATTTATAGTTGTTAATGGGTTTTTCTTACTTTCAGAAAGACACCGATCGATGCATGACACGCATTTAATAATGATAAAGGCTAGCTAGTTTATCAGTATTCCATAAAGTTTATTATCTTGCTAACTCAGTAGTATTTAGCAGCAGTTTTAATTCTTTTTAATTAACTGTTCAAAGATAATAAACCAAAGGTAATTTAGAAGACTTGATCCTGTAAGTGTAAATGTTAGGTAACCGAGAATACTAATGCAGGTGTACAGTAGGAACAGAGTTGGCTAACCAACTAGTACAGGAGTTCATAAGACATGGAGACTGTCACAGAGGACTTGAGTAGGTTAAAACAACTTGGTCAGTGTCCACCGCTCCCATAGTGGTGATTACGTAACCAATCAATTAAAACAAAACCATGGATAGTACATAAACACAGTGTCAGCATCCAAATGCCCTAGAGTAACCCTAAGCTTTGATAAATCATCACCTATGATAACTTTGTTGCATGTGGTCCCAACAACGTAGTACATATTTTTTAGAAAAGAGCAAATTAACTATTGAAAAATAGAAAATTAGATATCCATTTCTTTCTCTACAGGAAACATTGAAAGTAGAATTCTGGAAAATCTCGCAAGCAGTTACAATATTTAAGAAAAGAGATGAAACAGTATGGAAAACGAGAAGTAGACAGTATTACAGACAAGAAGTAAACAGTACCCAAAAGCAAGATATATTTCCTTAGCTCGTGTAACTTTAACATATCATGTTCAGTAAACATTCAACCTATAATCACAGAGTGTATGCATAAATGAGAGTTCTGTTGCATTAAAGAAAGAAGGAGTTAAAGCCGAATTCGCATTGCCATCCTTAGGCATCAAAAATTGAAACAATCTTTAGTTAAAGAAAGTCACAGCTTAACCAGAAGAGTTTCCTAAACCAGACAAGAGAACCGATACAATTCCACTGTCAAAATATCAGAGAAACAGTTTAACTTAAAACCCTATCCGAGCAAATAGGTAACATCTGGAAGACAGAGTCTAAAAACAAAGTCATCCGACAGGTAGCCATGCCGAAGGCATAATAAACAATATCCATTAAATTATCTCAATCCTGAAACTGTAAAATAAGCTTCTGGCTCCTAAGAGAACCTAGCCGTTCTAATAAACATTGTTCAAACCAAGGGTTCCAGTCTGCAAAGAGCCATGGAACCCCAATCACACCAATAATCGGGTACTTGAGATAAAAATGCGAGGTAAGAAGTCGCCGTAACCAGAACCAGGAGAGAACTTGGACATGGAACGGAGCAGAAAAATAATACCTGAAAACGAAACCGAGAACTTGATTAGAAGAGTTCATTTATTCACAGAAGAGATGGCTCCGCCCATCCAATTCACAGTTTAAGCAATGAAATTAAACACGAAGAAATAAACCAAATGATAAATACCTGTAGGTTACTGGAAAGCGTAGGAATCCGGGTTATGGAAACCCTGTCGGCAATAGGTGGAAGGAGCTAGTTAAACAACGGAAAGACAAAATAGCGAGAACCAGCCGGTGAAAGAAAAGAACATACCATTAAGCTATGCATGGACAGAGAAGACCGATTATAAATTTAAAAAGAAATAAGGCAGACCAGAAGGGCAATCGTATACCTGAGCTCACGGTGGAATAAGGTTGAAGAAGACTAAGACGACACCATCCGCCACAATTTCTCCGGAATCTGCCCAAACCCTCGACGGAGGCGCTCTGGAGGCCAACCGACGGAGAAGCACAATGACTTCGAAAATCGGTTATGGCCAAGGTCATTACCAAACCCTAGAGCGTTACCACCGTCGGATCTCAAACCCGATCGACGGCGTGAGTATAGCCAGATGTCCATTGATAAAACCAAGATTAGTTGACAGCCCGAGGAAATAACGATTGACATGTGTAAAACCTAAGGTTTGAATGCACGGGAGAGTACTCATATCACAATCACAATGATGCTATTTCATATTTATATGTGCAACGCTAAACAAGAGCCATCCATCGTATAAATAAACCAACCATTATAATAACTGGATGCATATATAATCACAAAGGTATAAATGATTGGAGCCGATATAACCATAGGCAATCACAAGAATTAAATGATTGACAAACATCATAAACTGGAGCCATAGTGATAATGTGCATGTGGAACTTAAATAACAGTGTGGATATGATTAAATTATTGAATGCATAGGACCTACAATAATGACGATGATGTTAGAGAACCAAGGATAAAGAACCACGAAAGGGTTAGGATAAATTTTTTTTTTAATGAGTAAAATTGCGGTTAGATGACTGTTACAAGTGGTATCAGAGCAGTGTTACAACACTGGGCCCTATTGGGTCAACTGACGTTACAAATTGTATGCTTTCATGCATAGTGAGATAATTAGATGGAACGAAAACCAAGACGGACACCCTCACAACAGCAACAGCGAAATGCCGGAGAGATTCCACCTCCACCAGAAGGAAACCCCGAAATGTGGGTTCAACTGGTAATAGAGCAGCATCAGCGGTCTAACAGATTGATTGAAGAACAACAACATCAGACTCGCATTTTGTTGCACATAGTACAACAGCTACAGGAGGAGATGGAAAGAGTACGCAAAGATAATGCATGGATGATGCAGGAACAGGAGAGGATCTTAAAGAGCCTCTCCGATAAACAGAATCAAAGGGTTGAAAAGTCCAGTGCTGACAGAGAGTTTCAAGGAGAAGACGAACAACAATCAAAGGAGCAAGGTACAGGCAGAAGAGAAAGAAGCGTGTCACAGCAAAGTCATCCAAACAGAAATTTTAATGAGGCTGAATCTAAAAATGAAACTGAAAGAAAGACAAACAAAAAACAGAAGGTGGAGCTGCATGGAGAATTCAGAAAGATAAAGCCACCTACGTTCGATGGCGAAAAGGAGGAAGTGGCAGAGGAATGGTTGATTAATATGAACAAATACTTTCAGGTGTATGATTATGACAGTGGTCTCAAGGCACGGTTAGCCATTTACCAGCTAAAGGATAAAGCCACCCTATGGTGGGAAGAAGTGAAGAATGTGCGGGGTATATAGGATCAGGATGTGACATGGGATAAGTTTCAACAGTACCTCAAAGACAAGTACTTGACTGAGCGCTTCTATGATGAAAAGGCTCGGGAATTCCATGATTTAAGGCTAGGACAATTGACCATGGACGAGTTCATCACTAAGTTCACATCATTACTGCGCTATGTACCGTACTTAAGAGATGAGACGGCCAAGGTTCAGCGATTTCTGAGAAGTTTACCTACCCATATGAAGGAACGTATCGAGTTTGTTAACCCGAAGACAATGGATGAGGCCATCAAAAAGGCAAGGTTGTGTTATCAGCAAGCGAAAAATAAAGTAGACCAAAGTAAAGGGTGGCAAACAAAGGCTGAAAGTTAGGAACGTGGTGGTCGCTCTGGGGCAAGTGGCAAAACCTGGTGAAATTTTAGAAGCTCGGTACCAGAGTTCAGCTATCAAGCACCTTGTGAGAACCATCAAGAGCCTAGGAGCATGTGGAGGACAAGATTGGAAGCTTTAACAACTGAGCAACCCCACAACCGCAGGCCACCTCCGAGATGTTGGGTCACGGCGCACATTATTAATGTAGATTGCTCACATGGGTAAACTTAAAGCATTTAATAATTAGGTGATAGTTTATACTGTGGGAGATATTGCCAGAAGCATACCCATAATTAACGCAACATTGGAGGACCGGCAAGTTGATTTTCAACCCACCATGATAGAGCTGGAAGGTAAACTATTATCCCAAACTGTTTTTGTTTTGGTAGATCCGGGGGCAAGTCTAAGTTATATAAGTCCTAAATTAGTAGAAATCTGTAAATTTCCAAGTCAAAAATTTAAAAAGACCTGGTTGGTCCAGTTAGCTACAGGAGCTAAAAGAAGATTTAGTGTCAAAATATCGGATTGTGCATTGCAAATCGGTGGGCAGCAGTTAATGGTAGATTTAAATATTCTGCCTTTGGGATCCTATGACGTATTGTTGGGTATGGATTGGTTAGAGAAACATTGGACTCTCATCGACTGTAAAGAAAATATAGTTTACTATAGAGATCAGAATGGTAATCGCCAAGAAATTCAGGGCATAAAGAAGCCTGTACATTTGTGTCCAATTACCACTTCCCAAATGGCAAAATGCATGAGAAAGGGATGCCAGCTGTATGCCATACAAGTCAGACTATCTGAGTCTAAGGATAAAGCAGCTGTGCTAGAAAATATACCTGTAGTACAGCAATTCAAAGACGTATTCCCTGAAGAAATACCAGGATTACCACCTAAAAGAGATGTTGATTTCACAATAGAGCTGCTACCAGGAGCTTCGCCAATTTCGCGAACTCCCTACCGTATGAGTGTGCCAGAATTGAATGAGTTAAAAATGTAGCTTCAGGAATTATTAGACAAAGGGTATATACGACCCAATGTATCACCCTGGGGAGCACCTGTGTTGTTTGTTAGGAAAAAGGATGGAACCATGCGCATGTGCATGGATTACCGACAGTTAAATAAGCTGACAGTTAAGAACAGGTATCCCCTACCCCGTATTGATGACTTGTTTGACCAAGTAAAGGGAGCTACTGTGTTCTCGTAACGATTTACGATCCCATCACCGTATCGTAATAAGGATGAAGATATACATAAAACTCGTTTAATTGTGCATGGCCACTATGAATTATGGTATTACCTTTTAACAACTAATGCACCAACCACTTTTATGTAGAGATCGATGGCATAGTATTTTTTCCACCTCACTTGACAACTTTGTGTTAATTTTTCACCGATGACATATCGACTTATTATAAGAATGCGTGAGAACATGAACAACATCTCTGTTGTACCGGAGATGTTAAGGAAACATCACTGTATGCGAAATTAAGAATGTGATTTTCTAAAGAAGAAACACAATACCTGACATGTCATCCTAAAAAGTTAAAAATACAAGGATCCCAGGAAAATTAAGACTATCATGGAATGGAAGGTGCCACAGAATGTGGCAGATATACGATCATTTATGGGCCTCGCTGGCTACTACCGGCGATTTATAAAGGTTTTTTCAAAAATAGCATTTCCCATTACTTCTTTACAAAGAAAAGGGAAAATATTTAAGTGGACAAAAGAATGTCAGGAAAGTTTTGAAAGATTGAAGCAATTATTGACAACAGCACCGGTATTAAGTGTAGCAGATCCGGATAAGGAATTCGAGGTTTGTACAGATGCATGCAAGGAAGGAGTTGGGGCTGTATTATCACAAGAAGGGAAGGTAATTGCATATGAATCCCGCAAGCTAAAGGAACATGAGTAGCGATATTCATCTTATGATCTAGAGCTGACTGCAGTTGTGCATGGTCTCCGAGTATGGAGACACTATTTAATTGGAAAAAGGTTTGTGTTGAAAACCGATCATAGTATTCTAACCAGTTATTTTAAACAAGCTGACTTGAATTCCCGGCAAGCAAGATGGAATGCTTTGTTAAGCGAATTTGATATTGATCTACAGCACGTAAAGGGGAAAGAGAACAAAGTTGCGGATGCATTAAGCAGGAAACTGCATAACCTTTATGAGTTATATGTCAACCAAATTGAAACAAGATTTTTGGGACAAATCAGAAAAGAAGCAGACAAAGATCCTAAGTATAAATACTTGTGGCAGCAGACACAAGAATCCAAAGGGCAAGGTGGACAAGGGGATTATGAGATTAACCAGGATGGGTTGTTGATCTTCAAGAAAAGGATAGTCATTCCAAACAGAGTAGAATTAAAAACTAAGTTGTTGGACGAATATCACAGAAGCAATTATGCAGGGCACCCAGGATATCAAAAGATGCTGACAGCTATAAGAAAAGACTACTGTTGGCTAGGCATGAGGAAGGATATAGCAAGCTATCTAACCAAGTGTTTAGAGTGCCAGCAAGTGAAAGTGGAGCATCGGCACCCAGCAGGCTTAATGCAACCTATACCCATTCCTGAATGGAAATGGGAGGTGATCTCATTGGATTTTATAATTGGGTTAGCAAAATCAAAGCGAGGTAATGATTCCATAATGGTAGTTGTGGATAGACTAAGTAAGTCGGCACATTTCATACCTGTCCAATCCACCTATAAGACGGTACAGATAGCAGACTTATTCATGCGAGAAATCTTCAGAATGCATGGCATTCCTAAGACCGTTATCTCAGACAGAGATGTGAAATTCACATCAGCTTTATGGAAAAGCGCTATTTATAGGATTAGGAACGCAAGTACATTTTAGTACTGCATACCACCCGCAAACAGATGGTCAGACCGAGCGAGTGAATCAAGTGTTGGAAGACATGCTGAGAATGTATGTTATGCAACAACCAGTAAAATGGGAGGAGTACATACACTTGATAGAGTTTTCCTACAATAATGGTTACCAAGAGTCATTAAAGATGAGTCCATTTGAGGCGCTATATGGGCGGCAATGCAGAACTCTCATTAATTGGAGCAGCCCCGAGAATAGACTCATGCTAGGACCAGACATGCTAGCAGAAATGGAAGCAGAGGTGAAGAAAATTCGACAGAATTTGAAAGTAGCACAAGACAGACAGAAGGTGTACGCAGACAGAAGAAGGTCATACCGTGAGTATGAGGTTGGTGATCATGTGTATGTCAGGATTAAGCCAAAGAAGAGCACACTGAGATGGGCCTCCTGTGAAAAGTTAGCACCTCGGTTTTGTGGTCCTTTCCAGATATTGGAAAGGGTGGGACCAGTATCATATCGCTTAGCCCTTCCTAGCCATATTTGGGTGCATAACGTCTTCCACGTATCATTATTAAAACGATATGTTCATGATACAAGACACATTATCCATTGGCAGAACATTCAGGTAGAGGGTAAGCATAACGGTTCAATTAATAACATGATGACAAGGATTTATTGATTAAACTAAGTTTATTGTGTGCAGGTAGAACCAGACGGAGAATTTCTGGTCGAATCCCACAGTATAATAGACCGGAGGGAAATCATGCTCCAGAAACGAGCCATCGCCCAGGTGAAAGTGCAATGGAAACACTTTGGACCAGAGGAGGCTACCTGGGAAGACGAAAGTTTCGTCCGTGAGGCTTATCCTGAACTTTTTTCTGAGTTAGAATAAGAACACTGAGGATATGTTCTTCGCAGGGGAAAATCGTAAATCACCATATTAGCAAAGTGATCAATTGGTTATACTTTATTAAGTACATGAATTAATTAAATATTCGGAACAAAAAACTATATTTGATGTTTGAACAAAATTTAACTTGTGGAAATTATTATGAGTAAAAATTGATGGTAAAAGTAAATCTGGAGTCAGTTGAACTGAAAAACAGTTTCTACAGTTACCTGAGAAAACTCTGGAATAAAGGGGAAATTCCAAGGAGAGTTGGGGGGCTGTGAAAAAGAAAAGGAAGTGACTCTGTAAGAACTGGAAGGATATTCCAGGACAAATTAAGCTCTGGGTTGGAGAATTGGACCGAACTGTCCCGAGTCCCCCCAGAAATCCTGTTTTTCACTGGAGATGAAGAGTTGGACCGGACTGTCCTGAGAACTCGCCTCCAGGAAACTGTGTTCAACAAGACCCAGGCTAGAAGCTCGGGGGAGAACTATGGACGTAATTGCCCAGTTCGTGGACGGGAGGAATCGAGTACCATCAGAGGAATTCGGATTCAGATTCAGATGAGTAGTTGTTAATGGGTTTTCTTATTTCTTGTGAAAGATTAATTTCTGACTGATGCAGTTAGTTATCAGTACTTCATTAAGTATTATACAGTTATTTTATCAGTATTCCATAAAGTTTATTATCTTGCTAACTCAGTAGTATTTAGCAGCAGTTTTAATTCTTTTTAATTAACTGTTAAGAGATAATAAACCAAAGGTAATTTAGAAGACTTGACTCCGTAAGTGTAAATGTTAGGTCACCGAGAATATTAATGCGGGTATACAGTAGGAACAGAGTTGGCTAACCAACTAGTACAGGAGTTCATAAGACATGGAGACTGTCAGAGAGGACTTGAGTAGGTTAAAACAACTTGGTCAGTGTCCACTGTCCTATAGTGGTGATTACAGAAATTAATCAATTAAAACAAACCAGTGATAGTACATAAATACAGGCGGCTGTTAATCCAAATGCCTGAGTAAACTCGGGCTTCTGGATAAATCGCCCCCTACCTATGATAATCTCGGACAGGAAGGTGGTCCGGTCACTGTAGTATATATTTCTTCTTAGAAAAGAGCAAATTAACTATTGAAAAATAGAAAATTAGATATCCATTTCTTTCTCTACAGGAAACATTGAAAGTAGAATTCTGGAAAATCTCGCAAGCAGTTACAGTATTTAAGAAAAGAGATGAAACAGTATGGAAAACGAGAAGTAGACAGTATTACAGACAAGAAGTAAACAGTACCCAAAAACAAGATATATTTCCTTAGCTTGTGTAACTTTAACATATCACGTTCAGTAAACATTCAACTTATAATCACAGAGTGTATGCATAAACGAGAGTTCTGTTGCATTAAAGAAAGAAGGAGTTACAGCCGAATTCGCATTGCCAACCTTAGGCATCAAAATTTGAAACAGTCTTTAGTTAAAGAAAGTCACAGCTTAACCGGAAGAGTTTCCTAAACCAGACAAGAGAACCGATACAATTCCACTGTCAAAATATCAGAGAAACAGTTTAAATTAAAACCCTATCCGAGAAAATAGGTAACATCTGGAAGACATAGTCTAAAAACAAAGTCATCCGACAGGTAGTCGTGCCGAAGGCACAATAAACAATATCCATTAAATTATCTCAATCCTGAAACTGTAATATAAGCTTCTGGCTCCTAAGAGAACCTAGCCGTTCTAATAATCATTGTTCAAACTGAGGGTTCCAGTCTGCAAAGAGCCATGGAACCCCAATCACACCAATAACCGGGTACCTGAGATAAAAATGCGAGGTAAGAAGCCGCCGTAGCCAGAACCAGGAGAGCACTTGGACATGGAACGGAGAAGAAAAATAATACCTAAAAACGAAACCGAGAACTTGATTAGAAGAGTTCGTTTATTCACAGAAGAGATGGCTCCGCCCATCCAATTCATAGTTTAAGCAATGAAATTAAACACAAATAAATAAACCAAATGATAAATACCTGTAGGTTACTGGAAAGCGTAGGAATCCGGGTTATGGAAACCCTGTCGGCAATAGGTGGAAGGAGCTAGTTAAACAACGGAAAGACAAAATAGCGGGAACCAGCCGGTGAAAGAAAAGAACATACCATTAAGCTATGCATGGACAGAGAAGACCGGTTATAAATTTAAAAAGAAATAAGGCAGACCAGAAGGGCAATCGTATACCTGAGCTCATGGTGGAATAAGGTTGAAGAAGATTGAGACGACACCATCCGCCACAATTTCTCCGGAAGCTGCCCAAACCCTCGACGGAGGCGCTCTGGAGGCCAACCGACGGAGAAGCACAATGACTTGGAAAATAGGTTATGGCCAAGGTCATTACCAAACCCTAGAGCGTTACCACCGTCGGATCTCAAACCCGATCGACGGCGTGAGTATAGCCAAATGTCCATTGATAAAACCAAGATCGGTTGACAGCCCGAGGAAATAACGATTGACATTTGTAAAACCTAAGGTTTGAATGCACGGGAGAGTACTCATATCACAGTCACAATGATGCTATTTCATATTTATATGTGCAACGCTAAACAAGAGTCATCGATCGTATAAATAAACCAACCATTATAATAACTGGATGCATATATAATCACAAAGGTATAAACGATTGGAGCCGATATAACCATAGGCAATCACAAGAATTAAATGATTGACAAACATCATAAACATGAGCCATAGTGATAATGCGCATGTGGAACTTAAATAACAGTGTGGATATGATTAAATTATTGAATGCATAGGACCTACAATAATGACGATGATGTTAGAAAACCAAGGATAAAGAACCACGAAAAGGTTAGGATAAAAAAAAATTTTAATGAGTAAAATTGCGATTAGATGACTGTTACAACATAAATCCAACTTAATTTAAAAAAATATATATATAACAAAATAATTCTGCGAATCAAATTGCATTAATACAAATCATTCATCCATCCCATAAATATTCTAACCCTCACATAAATCCAACTTAATTTAAAAATATATACAAAACAAAATAACTCTGCAAATCAAACTTCAAACTACATGCATTGCATTAATACACTCATAGCCAATTGAATTTGACTTTAAAAAAAAAAAAAAATCTTAAAAATATAACTTCTTATATTTTAAACCAAAAATTAGTGGGCATGTCTTAACATGTACTTACCGAAACTTAGCGGGCAAGTCTGAACATGTAAACTACACCATCCTCAATGATGCCCGAGCTAGTTGATTGAATATATGGATCGTGACCGGGTCCCACCATACACGGTAGTGAAAATGACAACCCTACACACTGAGCTTTGCGTTAACTGCACATGTGGGTTGTAAGTTGTAACCAAATCCATTGTACACCTCAGATAAAATAGATACACACTACACTCAATACCACGTATATGTCGCCATGGTTCCAATGGAGGGAAGATATAACACTGTTCTAGATTTGAATAGAAGGCAGTACTGCCATGTTGATAAAGCCAAAGATTCCGAAATAAAATTACGAAGGTTAATTAGAAAGAAAAGTGGTTAATGAGAGAAATATTGTTGTCAGACCAAAGCTCTAATTTATTCATAGATTTGAAAATATTCTACCTCTGACTTTCTATGTTCAATCTGTCTTCTACGTCTGAGTTTCCAGTTTCCATAAGTCTGAGTTTCGAAACTAATTGCTGGCCCGGGGTCTTGAAACTATGTTTCATTGCATTATTAAGATTCAGAAATTGATGAGAGGAAATGACCCGAGAGGAGTAGTGTGAAACAGGGCAATCTGTAGCGACAATAACCAAACTCTACTGCGCTACCCTCTGTTATATATAATTCTCATAAACCCAAGTATAATTTACATGAATATATTTTATTTGAGGATAGCCAACATGATGTGTGGGGAACTGAAATTAGCCAGAATCTTGGGTTTGTTTCTTGAATTTTAACATTATATAAGCACCATAACATAATATGAAACACAACAGAGTATTTATTTAGCCCGTGTATTTGTAAGTCTCTTTTTAGTATATGCTTCATATTCACACATAATCTAATCCTCATAACTATTTCTTTACACAAATAATCCTTATAACTATTTCACACATAATCTAATCCTCATAACTATTTCCTTACACAAATAATCCTTATAACTATTTCTTTACTAATTTAGCAAGAAATTTAGCTTTTGTATTTTTAACCGAAATAAATGCTATCAATTACAATACAAGCAGCTGCAGAGTAGCTTAAAAATATTGCTCATTACTATTTCTTTACTAATTTAACAAAAAAATTAGCTTTTATATTTTTAACCGAAATAAATGCTAATTGCAACACAAGCAGCGCTATTTCTTTACTAATTTAACAAGAAATTTAGCTTTTATATTTTTAAGCGAAATAAATGCTATCAACAACACAGGCAGCTGCAGGGTACCTTAAAAAAATTGATCATTGCTCATTCATTTCTTTGGGGTGAGCTCATTGCTCCATAGTAGTGCTCATTCCTTCCTTTGGCGGCAGTGTTCACTCTGTTGTTTGCACTGTCCTTTATTTCTCTATATGCTCGCAGAAAGCATGAAAGCAAAAATAAAAAATAAATAAACAAAGCAAACACCTCATTAAAAAAATCTTAGAAATAAATCAATAAATTAGTTACCAATTACAATTGCGATTAACTTAAAGAAATGAAATCATAATAACCACCACAAATAGGGAATGAGCTACACCGTACCCTGTATACTTTTTATAATATTATTTCGGCCTGAGTGTTATGAAAGTTGTGGTTCAAAAGCTGGAAACAGGACATCATTAAAGCAAAAAGTCCAGAAATAATTAAGCTTACTAAAACTAGAAAATTAGAAAGGGAAATCAAATTTCTTTCACCTCGTCCATCCTATCAGAAGAGGAAAGGACATTTTGTTGGCCAATTTGCTATATCTGTTGAACAGGCCCAGAAATACTGCCGCTTTACGAATTTTCCTTCTGTGCTCTTGTTCAGGAACTTCCTCTGTTTCCTGCTCCGGCTTTCTAGCTCTCGGACACCCACACCAGACAAATACATAATAACAATAATAATAGCAAAAAACAATATTGTGAAAATGCTTAAGCAAATGCTATTTGGTCAAATGAATCAAAGACTGATGGACCAATTAAATAAACAAGAAAATCGATTCCGACGAAATCTCCCTTTGCATCTCTGCTGCCCCTGACCTATGCGGCTTAAACCACTGATGTGTGCTCGGATGTTTCTAGTCTTCTTCTGAATAAAATAAAAGGTTATGATGCTTCTATCCCTTAATATCAAAAAAAAAAAAAAATATATATATATATATATATATTAATTTGATAGGATTACATTTCATCGACATTTTCAAATATATCATTTTTATCGGGTTGATGAGTGCCATCACAGTTTATTTCATTATCACCATTTAACTAAAACTCCACAAACTAATTTTATTTTTTAAATATATATATTATTTTATTTGTGTTTTTTTTCAAACAATTTTATTTATATACTATAAAATAATTAAACAATTATATTTTCAAGATATTTTATAAATGTATAAAATTATTTAATTTTCACTCTATATTTTATAAAATATTATTGGCTCTTACAGTGTTACGAAATTTTTTTATATAACCAAAAAATAGCTGGAAACAAAAAATCATTAAACAAACTCATATCATTAATAAGAAATCATTAAATAAACTCATAAATGATTAAATATAAATAACTAATTATAAACAAATTATTAAATATCATTTATCTTAATTTGATTTTAGGTAACTTTACAAACCAAACTTTTTCTCAACCCCTTGTGTGACTCTTACATCAATTATCTTAATTTCATAAATATATTCATTATTGTTTCATCATTAATAATTCATTGATTTAAAAAAGAATGTTAAACCATTGAAAATGTTAAAAAGGTGCTCAAAGAAAATTCTAGATAGCATTAAATTGGTGTATGAGACCCCCTTCTTTGTGGGACAATGGATTATCTATTTGACTACTAAGTCTAGTAAGACATACACACACTACCCCTCTAGTTTTGAACCATTACTTCTTAGGAGGAAAGACATACTCTTAACCATTAAACCCACTTAAGTTTGACTTTCTTTTATGGTTTGATTTCAAAGAAAAATGAAAATAAATCTTGTATTAAAGATCATAGAGCAAGCATTTCAAAGTTGATAATCTTAATTTTTTATAGCAAGTTTGATGATAATTAAAAAACAATGGATAGAAAGAAATTCCATGTCTTTATTATATATTGACTTTTTAATATACAACAAAATTAAAAATTTGAAAACTAGGTAAAAAATTTAATCAATAAACTAAAATATTATACTATATTTTTTTTTAATTTTTTTTTTATAATATTTATATTTATACTTTTCTATTATCTAATTTATAAATTTATGATTAGAAAATAAATTTAAACAATATATTTAGTTTCTTTATTAAAAAAAATATATATTATATTAAAATAAATCTTCCAAAAAATCACATGAGAAATTTTAGAACCAAAAACTACCAACTCTAATTCATTATCAGCTTATATTTAATTGAGAAATTTTTTATCATTATTCTATTTTTTTTATTCTATTAACATTTTAAACTAATTATATATACATATTCCAAAATGCATGCTCATTGGCATTTCCAAATTGTAAATTCACAAATCCAATTTAATCTAAAGTTTCATATCTTCAACTCTCACACAATTTAAAATTCACATTTATATTAATCATATATTTATCTTTATATCATATTATATTTATAATTATTCATTAATAAAAAAATAAATATTATAATAAAAACAAGTTTAATATATTAATAATATTAAAAAAAATCAAAATTTTATAAACATAATTTATTATTTAATTTCAATAACAAAATAAATAATAAACAAACGTACATTGCATTAATACATTAGTAACAATTTGAATCTATAAGAAATTACATCTTAAGAATATAAATTCTCTTATTTTAAGCAGCTACTGAAATCAGTGGGAAGTCTGAACATACCTATACAATTCACCATCCTCAATGATGCCCGAGTTAGTCGAGAAAATAACAAAACTGATTCACCAGGCTCTGCATTGATTCAACACTTGCGAGGGTCCCACTGTACATACTTCAAATACTCCAACACCGTACCAACCCATGTCCACGGTACACGTCAGCTAAAACGCTGAAACGAGGCACTTTATTATATGATACAACTACTTCACAAGTAGCAGCGGGAAAGGACGCATTAAAGTTCCAGTACAGCTAACAACAAATTCCAAAATATCACCCTGTTAACTTAGCATATCTTCCCTGCCTTGGTCTAACTATCGTTTTTTCCTCTAAATATAAAAATTTCCATAAGATTTTAATAAAATTTTGCATAGCTTTTTGTAAATTCAGTTATAGTTATTAAACTTAATATTTTAAATATTTTGAAATTTTTGATAATGCTGAATTCATTTTCTCTATTGAAAACCTAATTCAAACACAACTACTCTATTACTTCTGCAAGATTGCTTAAAAATTCCTTTCCTCCCCTTCAATAAACAACTCCTATGATTCATCAGCGGTGAGAGGATCGGAGCAAGCGGTTTCCCAAAGTGCACTAAAGAAAGAGCCAGAGCTTCCAACCAACCGGAGAACAAATGGGTTACATTCCAACATGAAGTTCATCGAGGAGGTGAGGTTCGGATGGCCGTTCAATTCAATTCGGATAGTGAGGGATTCGTTTTATCTGATGGAGTATACAACATAATCTAGCAACTGAGAATGTTACGCGGCCAGATGAGGAGCACTAACAGGCTTGCAGCACTAATTAATACAGTTCGGCAAATATGAATTAGATAAACAAACACATCGTACGGACCCATACCACCTATGGCGTGTTATGTCCAACGTACACGTCAGCTAAAACGAATAAGTCCACCGGGCACGTCAGCTAAACGAATAAACCTAATGGAGAGTGGTTTCAATGAATCGAGTGTGATTTTCAAAGAGATAGAGGTCTCACGTTCAATTCCCGGTCACTATGGCTTCTCGGATGGAGAGATAATACTGTTCTAGGTTTACATTAAAAAAACCAGGGATAATATTGTTGTAGATTTGCATTAAAAAATGTGTAGACAATGGCAGTGCGGCCATGTCTGAAGAAACCCAGGATTCGGATTGAGAAGGTTAGGTAGAATACCACAGTAGAAAGAAAAAATAAATAAATGTCATACCAATGCTCTACTCTAATTTATTCATAGATTTGAAAATATTTTACGTTTGAGTCTTCTGAGTTCTATGTTCAGGCTTTACGATTTAGCTTTCTCTTTCAGATTCCATAATTTAAAAGACGAAATGACTTTTGGAGGAATATGACTAAGTGTGAAAGTATAACTCTCGCAAACCCTGCTCCAGTCTTACATATAAAATGTTCGTAAACCCAGTTCCAATTTACGGAAATAAATTTATTTGGGGATATCCAAAATGCAATTTATGGGTTTATAATCAACCAGTATTTGAAGATTGTAAAAACGCCCAAAATAGAACACACCGAAATGTTTGTTTGCTCCTACTCTTGAGATTATGTTTCATTATGATTTTGGAGGGAAATCACACACTAACCTAATTCTAAGCCCTCTTTTTATAATTAATTAGCAAAAAAAGTTAGAATAGCTTCTGTAATTTTCATATTAAATTTTAAATCTACAAAACAAATTTATATCATAAATGTTGTTAACTGTAACAATACAAGCAAGAAGATATTCAGAAAGAACTGCATGTGATGGTTACTCTGCCTGTGTTTTCAGCATGAAAAATACATCTGGTGTATATAGTGTACCAGGGCACATAACAGTCCTCATAAAAACAATCTGAAAGACAGATTTTAAAAAACAGCTTACAGTCTTTAACATAAAGAAACAGTCATTCTATCCCGTTCAACACTCTGCCGGTTGCACAGTCTCTATATGTTAGTAAATAATCTGAAAGCGGAAAGAAATAAACAATTAAAGTGCCATCAGACGTCACTGAATTACTATACAGATTGCAATCGCTGTTAATTAAAAGAATTCGAATCGGAATAAGCACATGGACTTAATGGGAAGTAGCTACTCTCAATAGCTTATTGAGAGATTTCTTTATAGTCAAAGAAAATCTTCAAACAGAAAATAAATAAACAAGAAAACACCCTTAACCTAGAAACTCTGCAAATAATTAGGTGTCCTAGAAACTCTGCAAATAATTAGGTGTTGCAACTGCCGTTGATATTAAGAAATCAACACAAATTTAAACCAATAGACCCAAATCTCGCTCACCTCATCTATCCAACCAGAAGAGGAATGTAGATTGTCTTGGCCTGTTCAGTTCAGCGATGGAACGACCCAACAATAACTCTGCCTTGGGATCTTTTTCTCTTTGCTCTTCTTCAAAAACTTTTTCCACTCTGCTCTGGTTGTTTCTGGCTGTTTCTGGCTCTCACTCACAGACGACGATTTCTCACACACATCAAGCATAAACACCATTAACCCAGAAAGTCTGCAAGGTTATTAAAACAAAAAACGAGAGAATTAGATATGGCAATTGCAATTGATGTTAAGAAATCAAATCAAATTAAAAACGGAACCAGATCTCCCTCATCTCATCCATCCAACCAGAAGAGCAATGGAGATTATCTTGGCCTGTTTAGTTCAGCGACCGAATGACTCACCAGTAACTCTGCCTCGTGATGATCTTTCTTCTCTGCTCTTCTTCAAAAACTTTTTCCTCAGTGCTCTGGTTTTCTCTGGCTCTCACTCACAAACGTTGATTAAGCACACACATCACGCATAAGCACCATTAACCCAGAAATTCTGCAAAGTTATTAAAGCAAAAATGAGAGAATTAAACATGGCAATTGCAATTGGCATTAAGAAATCAAATCAAATTACAAACGGACCCAGATCTCCCTCACCTCATCCAACCAGAAGAGGAATGGAAATTGTCTTGGCAGGTTTGATTCAGTGATCGAATGGCCGAGAAATTGTCTTGGCAGGTTTGATTCAGTGATCGAAATTGTCTTGGCAGGTTTGATTCAGGTTTAGCTCTCTGCGCTCTCTCTGGTTCTCACTCACAGACGTTGATTTCACACACAATCCACAGATAACCACAACAATAACGATGACATACAGCACAAACAAACAGGCATACCCACACACAGCAAAAAAGAACAAACAAACAGAAAAAGGAATGGGAGCGCTCCGCACATTCAATCATGACAAGCCAGACTATCAACACCT
Source organism: Pinus albicaulis (assembly GCA_034641835.2). Taxonomy (NCBI): domain Eukaryota; kingdom Viridiplantae; phylum Streptophyta; class Pinopsida; order Pinales; family Pinaceae; genus Pinus; species Pinus albicaulis. The sequence continues at coordinate 487,690,542 of CM076576.1, forward strand.
AAGAGAAGATCAAAGAAAAACGAGATGAACTCAATGAAATTGGGGCATGAGTTATATATAGGGAACCATGCCATCTTTTCTAGCTTTTCTGAACGGTCAGCTTTTTTGAAATCCTAATATGGCAATCTAAGTGTCAAGTTTTCTGGAGTGAATATGCATAATAATGATACGGTAGGGTATGGGTTGAATTCATAATTCTAAAATTGCGAAAAGGGTTTAGAATTGATCCGAAACAATCTTGTTTTTATAAATCTTCTCAGAGTTGTTCAATGGATGGTTATGTTGTCGTACATAGTCTCCTTCAGGCTCTCTCGAAGCTGTATCAAGTCCCCTTCTGACCAATCAAGGAGGTATATTACAATTAAAAGGATACATTATAAGTGATTTATAATGTTTTATTTAAAAGATTCAAAGAGCTGTATCAAGTCCCTTCTAACCAATCATGAAAGAGGGATATTACAAATAAAACGATTCATCACAAGTGATTTCTAAATCAGCACATTAAAATGTTTTGTTTAAAGGATAAATAAACGAATTATTAAGAAATATACAAGTGCAAATACAAATGAGAATTTATTTTTTAAAATATTTTAAAGATAAATAAACAAATTATTAAGAAAAAATAGAAGTGCAAATATAAATGAGAATTTTTTTTTTAATAAAGTCTTTGTATTTTATAATTTTATGCTAAAATGAGATTATAAAATTATGTGTTTTTTAATATCCTAAGTTATTATATTAAATACAAGTACAAATACAAATGAGAATTTATTTTTTAAAATATTTTAAAGATAAATAAACAAATTGTTAAGAAAAAATACAATTGCAAATATAAATGAGATTTTTTTTTTAATAAAGTTTTTGTATTTTATGATTTCATGCTCAAATGAGATTATAAAATTATGTGTTTTTTAATGTCCTAAATTATTATATTATTATATATAACCGTTGAAGTTTCAATTTATTACATTTTTCTATTATTATTTAATAAACAGATTAATTTCAAATTTTGTCACAAAACATAATGGCTAATCTTAACTTCTTATTTTAATAATTTTTTAATATATATATATATTGGATTTTGACTTTTGTATGATTAAATATAAGAGATTTGAAGTTTCCAATCACTATATTAATAATTAGTTAAGAATCTTTAATTCTTTAAATCATTTCAATGTTCAACAAGTAGGTTGGTTTCAAACTTTTATCACAAATATAATGACTAATATGAACTCTTTAATTTTATGGTCTTTAAATGTTATTTTATTATGTATTTCTAATGGTTATTTGTTAACACAATTGTGTTAGTGAATTTCCCTCAAGGCACCACACCTTAAGCTAGGATTTACATCATAAATATACTCTTAAAGCTTATGTATAAAAAGACATATAAGCCTCATTATTCTTATATCACTTAAAAAATAGATCATTGATGAGGTTATTTTAACGTACTAAATTTATCCATGAAAAAATCCTTGTGTATTTAGTTATGTTTATAAATTATACAATGGATTTAATTTTATTGTCTCAAGTTAACTATTAGCTATTAATTCTTTGAGATTAATTTTAGGAAGAAGCTAATGCTGGGACAAACCAGAGGTGATTTGACACCTCTGGTCCACCCCTTTCGGCACGACCCCGCTCTCCGGCCCAACTCTCTCCCTGTTTTGAGGGCTCCACTAACTTCCGCCACCCTCCTCCTCCTCCACCCTCACCTGCCCCTGAAACCCGACGTCTGCAGTATTGAATGCTTCATCTATCTATCAAATTTAATGTTGCTGCAACATATCACCGTATTACGGTGGTCACATTGAAATTTCAAATATTTTCAAAACATTTGGTTGTATCTCGCGTAGTCATTTCAAATATTTTCAAAAATGCTAGCCCACTCTTTTGCATACTGATTCTTTGTTCAATTTTTTTTTGTCAATGAAGTTCATTACAGAGGATGGAGAAGCATGACCTCGCCCCCCAAGATCGTTCTGCCAAAGAAAAAGGTCAAGAGCAGACAATGAATGAAGCAATTAAGGGTCAGAGCTCCATAGAAGATAGGCATGATGATGACGTCTAGAGCGCTATGACCGAAGGCCATGGGGATCTCTAAGAGCAGATGGTAGCTGAAGTAGGATGCAATTATGTTGAAGGATTGGGGTTCGCTAAGATCAATGGAAACGAACCTTCAAGAGTTGGAGAGAATGGGGAGTGAAATGAGGGTGGTGTCAGGATCTCGTGGAGACTCGGACGTATTTGAGGATCCAAGAAGGTAAACTGCAATGATATGTGCTCTACAACCCCTTAACGACGTGATTTATTTTCATTTCTCAGCACTGCCCACTAATAAAATGATCTAAAATAGGATTTATGACATTAATTCGGATGCATCACAACCTATGGACTTGTCTCTCAACTTAAAAAATCTGCTCAATTCTCATGACAAAAGGGCTAATATCGAGCCTCTGCATCCTTTTTTTCAAAATTGTTGAACCCTCAACGACATAAGAATTGGTAACCTCGAAGTACAAAGGATTAAGGGTTTTGGGAGTGACTTTGGTTGAACCCCAGATATTTTCATTGCAACATCATGGAAAGTTGAATCTCTTTCCTAGATGAAGTTGTAGTGTCACCTGTGCTTTTGAAGAAATAATAATAATGAGGAAAACACATATGTGCTGAAAAATTACCACTTCATTAATACCCCGGAAATGACACTCTCTTCGTCTGTGTTGGGTCAATAGTAAACATACATGGACTCATATAACTGTAAATCCAAAGAAGCCATGGAGAGGCATTTCTACTTTCGTAATGTTCTGTTGATTTTATTCTTGGTCCTATCAAAATGGCTATTTTTATGAATCATTGTTCTCTCACAATTTTTAGCAGTGAATTTGAAATGTACACAACAAAAATCAATGTGTTAAGACCCATTAGTGTGGTTTTTTTTTTTTTTTGGTTAAGAAAGAAAAAAACGTTGTCTATTAAATATATAAACAGTACATTTCAAGAACATCATACTCAATATGCTGGATAACATCACAGCAATGAGATGTATCAGTGTTGTATACATCCATCCATAGACAAATTTAAGCATATGCGTAAATTTATTTGGAAACCCATTTCTAATCCTTTCTTATCTGACAGATGTGATGTAGGCCGTAATCCATCTCATGGATTCCATAGGGAGCCCAATCTTCATTAAAACTAGTCGAACGAACGACCAATCTACTATGTCATAAGCTTTGAGAAGATCAATTTTCATAATTAGAGCCTCCTGTTTTCCTGCGTGCATGGTGTGCAGTGCCTCCTGAGCAATGAATATGGCATCATGTATAGTTCGACCCCTTAGGAACCTATATTGCTCCATACAAATGAACTTAGATAATATCTCCTTGATCCTATTTGAAATAATTTTAGATGAGACTTTATATATTAAGTTGCATAAAGCTATCGGCCTGAAGTCCGTAAAACGCTTGGGTTCAGATGATTTGGGTATGAGTGCCAAGAAAGTGGCATTCATGTTTGCAGGAATGTGCCCCATAAACCAACCTTGTTCCACAACTGTTGTGATCTCCTCGGCCATCATATCAAAGAAATGGGTATAAAATTCCATCAGCTAGCCATCCGAGCCCAGAAATTTATCATGGGCAAAAGATTTTAACATTTGCGCCACCTCCTCCTTAGTAATTTCAGAATTCAATACATTGAGAGTCGCTACATCAAACATTTTTGGGATATGCTGGAGAACCCATATCTGGCAGGCAGGGTCTATGTGCTGGTCCGCTTTATAAAAGGTCGAGAAGTGCCTGCAAGCCTCCTCCTATATTCAGACATGGAATTGGCACAACTCCCATCAGTCCTCTGAACATACCATATAGTGTTCTTATTTTTCCTTTCGTTGGCACTTTTATGGAAAAATTTTGTATTTAGATCTCCTTCCTTGAGCCAATTTATTCTGTTCTTTAGCTTCCATGTGAGCGCTTCAATCTTTAGGATCTCCATCTTCCTTTTCTGAAGCTTGTCAATTAATTTGTACGTCTCTTTATGAGGTGCCTTGTTTACAAAATCAACATGTATATCACTAAGATTTTTCGATATTTCCTTCAATTCAGCTTTGAGCATATCCTTTTTCTTAATTTCCCATTCCTTTATCAGGTGCCTTGTTTACAAAATCAACATGTATATCACTAAGATTTTTCGATATTTCCTTCAATTCAGCTCCGAGCATATCCTTTTTCTTAATTTCCCATTCCTTTGTAAGTGCATTTAATCCTTTGGAGTTTTGCATGAAATATTTCCTAACCGAATATACCCTCATATGGTATATTGTCTTTCCAGCTCTCCTTTACAAGATGGTTGTATTCAGAATCATCCAACCATGAACGGTTGAATTTAAAAGGCACCCTAGATTTCCTACTCTCAGCTCGCCATGAAAGAATAATGGCCATATAATCCGACAAGTTCACCACCAACACTGTGGATCTTAGATGCCCCAAATGATTAAACAGAGTTTTGGCCACCATTGCTCTGTCTAAACTTTTCCCAATATAATCCCCCTCTACTCTTCGATTGGTCCAAGTTGGTATTAGAGGAAACATCCGTATATATTTCAAGTGGAACTTTTCAAAAATCCTTCCAATGTGATCCGCCATTGGATCAAGTCTAGCTTTGAGTCCCCATGATTCATCAGAGTGGAGAGTAGAGTTGAAATCCCCGATGACAATCATATTATCCATATATAGAATGCCAAACTTATACCGCCGTGTCCAAAAAGCAGTTCTATTCTGACATGGAGCATATAAATTTAAGATATTGAAGGTGCAATGGAATCCAAGTAAACTCCCAAATAGAAAAATACCTCCGAAAAAACTATAAGCCTGAAACTTTACATATGATGGATCCCACAGAGCAAGTAAACCTCCCGCAAGGCCAACTGCATCCACGACTGTCGCATGCCAACCCGGTCTAATATTCAATATTGTGCCAATTGATTTCGATCTACTACACAGAGTCTCCTGAAAGAGAGAAATAAAAGGGTCTGCTTCATTTAGCAGTTCTTTTAGGCGAGAGTGTTTGGAGGAGTCGCCCATACCCCTCATGTTCAGAGATAAGAGTGTTATTGGAATCTTATGAAATTGAAACGATGCATTAAATTCAATATCACCACGATGCCTTATATTTTGAGAGTTTTATTCTTATATATATTTCATGTTTGGAATTTGTTTTAGTTTTTACAGGATGAACGAATTTCATGGATTAAAAAAAAAACAGATGGTTTACATTTCGAACTTTATTTTTGAGGAAGTGGATAAATTTTCAATTTAGTTCTCGATAAGAGCTTCTGTGTTACAGGAGATGTGGATTCCACATATTTTTAGAGTTGCGATTCATATATATATATATATATATATATATATATATATATATATATATATATATATATTAAAATGTCATTTTTTATTTAATACAGGTTTGTTATAATTTATTTTAATTTTTAAAAATATATTAAAAAATAAATTTAATAATAAATTAATCTTTTATAAAATTATGAAAATTTTGATTATATTTATATTAATATATTTTTTTTATGTAATTTTTTTTCCTTTTTATCAAATTGTTTTATCATTTAATTCATGTTACTTTTTTTTTAATCAAATTGTTTTATTATTTAATTAATTAATTTATTTTACCAAATTTTATTAACATATTTAATTGATATATAATTTATGGATTACAAAGCCAAATTCATAACATATTTAATTATTTGTAAAAATTATATTAAATTGAATTTGATATTTTTTATTGATTATTTTATTGTCTTATTTTTTCTAGTTAATTTTAGTTATTTCAAAGTAATAATACTACATTTAAATTTCTCTTTGGGGTAGTTCACTTGGTAAGCATGTATCTCCCAAATTGACTCCCTTGTGTGGAAAAGTAAGACAAATACCTTTAAGATTTATTGCGGTAATCTAATCTTGTGTTACAAGTAAAAGCCTAGTCCAATTCAATTGTCAATTTCTCTATTATGATATATATATATATATATATATATATATATATTTAAATTTTATAAATTTTTACGAATTAGTAAAGTTTTTTGAATTACATTTTGATGTTTATAATGCAGGTTTACATTATGCCACATACCTATGTAGTTGAATGGGTGGAAGATACTTTGGATTCTCTTCTCTTTTGGGGTTTCACTTGTTTGTAAAAAATTAAAGAATACACCCAATTTCATTAAATATAAAGAAATACCTTCCAATATACCTTTCCCATTTAAACATCTATATTGTTATTAAATGTCTTATTCATTTTTTAAGACATTTTTGATACTTATTTTTATTTATACCACTTTATGGTGACATGAAAAAAAATCTTATAATTATAAAAAATATTAGTCCAAACTTATGGTGATTATATGATTTTTGAGAAGTTTTTTAATGGAGAATCATCATATTTATTTAAAGATGGAATACAAATTATATTTGTCATATGTTTATTATATAGATAAATTTTGAAATTATATATTATATATTTTTATTAAAAAAAATCTTTGATTTTTTATTTTTCATTCTTTTAAAATTTATATTATTTATTAAAGAATATGAGGACATTTTCTCCTCACCCATAGAGGTTCCTCTATACTATCAGGTCAAGCGCTCCATTGATTTTACCCCAAGCACGCTATCGCCTGATGTTACCATACCTCATGTGACCACACAAACTGAATCCACATGTACTATATGAGGCTGATAAAGCAACCAAATTTATTAATCGCATCTGACACGTCCTCCAGCAGGTCCCTAATATCTTTGACAAGTCCAATACCAAGTTCAACAAAATTTGCCTCATCTCATGGAGGAACTGAATGCAATGGGGACCATTTCTTCCTATTGGGGGAGGAATGATCCAGGTGGATATTGGTGGCCACCCACCTATTCCATTTGGACCCCCACCATTGGTTCTTTTAGTTTTTTAGTTTCAGCAAAGTTTACTATTTTTAGCATTTTTTTTTTATTGCGAACTCTTGGAGTCGTTTTGAGGCCCTAAACGACGCTTTTTGGGAAAAATAAGAGAAACATGGGTTACAAATTGATGTTTCTCACTCAAAAATTCTAGTCCTCGGATATATCTTTCTAACGAGGTATTGAGCACATCAAATGGAGATCAAATGACAAAGTTACGTCCCAAGGAATTTGATGTACCAATTTACCCAAGCAGGGACATTTTTTTGGCGCTTCGTCTCCTAGGGTTAGGTTTTTGGATGTTTAGGGTTTTTCATTGTTTCTCAACAATAAATAGGCCTTCGAGCCTCATTGTAATATATTTCAGAGGCCTGTAGCTGCCACATATATTCTTAGAGATAAGCCTACCAATGACCTAGCTGTTTATTTCCATTATGTCTGTAAGCATATTTATATTATTTGATTTTAATGAAATGAAGTTTTATTTCCACTACATCTCTGTATTTATGTGTATTTCTGTATTTTATTGCATTCCTGCATAAATCTGGATTAGTGGTATGAGATCTTTCTACTCTTCCTCTGTTTTTCTTTGCATGTCCCTAATGAGGTCAGGGTACAAGGAGTTAGGGCTCGATCTTGTTGGAAACTTGCAAGATCAGCCTTGCAAACCCCAATGACCTCCCATGGCGGAAGAAAATAAAGACGAGGGAGCAGGAGATCCTATCAAAATATTGTTCGAGGTGGCCCTCAAGAGCAGAGGAACACGCTGATGGATAACTTTGCCCAGATCCTTCAATGACTTCCCATCTACGGCGCATCTACATCCTGCAACCACTCTGGAGGCACCACTCCTTTCAAGGTGTTGATCACGATCATTCCCTTGTTAAAATTTCCCCAGACAGTATGGTTCGAACCATCCAGTTCCCTCGCCTTGGCTTGCAAATTTCATTAACTGCCTCTCGTTGCCCTCTCTTGGTTTCAAAATCACATTCTAAAAGGGTGAAAATTCATATTTGAAAATATATTAGGCTTAGCACTCTTCGGCCTCAATCCCTGCACCTCCTTTCTCCACATGACCCAGCCCAAGAACCTGTGCCAGACCAAAAGGCGTTTATCGTATAAGGCTATTGGGCATGCTTTGAACTGTCTGATCGAACACAAATCAACGTACCGCAGCCCATTTCTCTTGTGGTCCCCACCCCGCGTCCTCTGCTAAAAAACCGGGCCTGTTTTCATCGCACCGCTTATCCAGGGCAGGCGATATTCTTCCAATCGCAACGATTCCATTCAGCATTAGCCACGCGTCCCGGTGTACGACTTTAATACCACTCTCCATTGCGCATTAGCATTCGGATAAAGTCGTGTAGCGATATCAACGCTAGCCGTTCGAGCTTGGGGTCCACATCCGACGGTTGTCGCATTCTGAAGCTGCACAGACGTTAATCTAGGTGAACAGTGCCCCAGGCCCGCCATTCCATTGCCTTCCAGCGCAGTCCCAACCGTCGATTTTGTTTGGAGATCATGCGGCCCAGATCATTCGAACAACCAACTGTTGACCAAGCCTCCCTCCACGTCATCATCACACGCGTTTATCATATTTCTCCACCACCATTCATATATTTCGTTTATACGTCATACTTTAGCGTTTCACGATATGAACCTCTGCCCAGTCTGCTCACCATGGTTTCATTGTGTTTTCACCGCCACCCTGCATTCTTTCACCGTTTCATCGCATCACCCTGTCACCCAAGTCATCTCCATTGCATTGCCATCCCCGTGCACTTGTTTTCTTGACAAATTTGTGGGTTTTGCAGGTTTGCGGCAATGGAAAATTGCCAGTTAATTATCGCCTCCATTACAGAAATCGAAGACACACCAAGGGATCAAATTGCGAAAGCAGAATTTATGAATAAAAGCTCTGGGTAGTTGTTGTGACATGGTTGTCATTAATGAAGCAGGATGTAAATCTGTCAAACCCCTCAGAGTAATTCAAAAGGCAGATTTTAGTAGATGAAAACATTTATATCGCGGCAAAGAGTATCAGTTGAAAATCAAGGGATTCAGCGTCCGGCGTTGAGGATTTTAAATCCTATTTCAGGGTTCAGAAGGCAGAGGGTACCCTGCACAGAAAACAATGCCCTCAAGGTTTTATTTCAGCCGGATTTTCTTCAAGAAAGGACAGAATGTTCAGGTGGATGTATCTCTATACTGGGTTCCTGAAGAGATTTTCTACTCAGTGCATTTATTTCTGCAAGCGGATTGTCAAGTACATTCAGCATTTCATAGCCATCAAATAGTATGGGCGCGAATGTTTTCACCATTTTGATTTTAAGGAAACAATTAAATGTTTTCACCTACTTCTTTTATGATTTTTTCTTCTTCTTCTGCTATAAAAACCGGGAAGAAAGACATTGTATAGGTTCCAGATTTTTATCAGAGAATTGTACAGTGAAAGGCATTTTTTGCATACATCTTGTAAAAGCTCTTTTACAAAGGCTTAGAGCCCATAGGGTCTCAGTGAGGAGGATTTCTATCTGTATTAGAGGATCCTGGTCTTTGGTATCCCACAGTATGTAATTTCCTTTTATGTGTTTAATACAACATTTCATTTTATCCATCTTCTTGTATCATGTACTGGAATGCGAGTGGCTCACTGATTTTAGGTAAGGATTTATCCTAGTTGATACCCATACTTGGATCAGTCAAGCGCTTTAAATATGGCTCAGGCATGATATAGTATTTCATGTTCATTTCATCCATCTTTCTGCTATATTAGTTGCTTTGGGAGGGTGCTTTTAAAATGCCATTTTCATGTATGGATTCTTAGATTGATAAGCCCATATATGGTTCTGTTGTGTATCTGGGTATCAGACCAAAGATAACTAATATCTTCTTATATTTATTTCACCGCATACACCTTCTGATATTTTATTTCTGTGGCATATTACTTGAATCAGCCCTCTTTACAGTAAATTGTCTCTTAACTGTCTGATGCTTTTGTGTTGGAGATTTGCATCTTGTCTCTGCAACATTACTTTCCTTGTGGCAGTTTCTGTAAGTTCTGGTCCCATTTAAATTAATTTCCTTGTTTACAAGAGATAGCAGGAGAGCCTTTGGATTGACACCCAAGTTTATTATATGCTCCTTGCTATGATAAGATGTCCTAGGCACTGGTCTATGGCAACTCTAGGCTGTCTCTAGGAGCGAAAACACAAGGTACAGGTCAACTTCGACATTCCTATATTTGAAGGCCAGATAGATGTAGATATTGTAGATAGATGGTTGAATTTCCTGAAAGGGTATTTCTTGGTCTATTATTTTTGTGACTAAGAAAAAAATATTTTTTCACTCCTCAAAGCCGCCCCCATTTCAAAGGTTGGTGGGAAACCTACTGTGAGAAAAAGGACGAGAGGGAACCTGCTCTGTTCTCGGTTGCACCCACTTGGAATTTGTTCTGAGACTACATCAAGGAAAAATATTACCCTGTGGGGAGCTATGAGGATAAGTACATCCAATGGACCACACTGCAGCAACAAAAGGGATCAAGATGTTCATGAACTAAAGAATCTGTGCACAAAGTTGGGTATTAAATATTTAGAGAGACATTTTGTGCTCAATTACCATAGTTGTTTGCACAGATACATTCAGGAGGAAATGTAGTTCCTCGAAATTACCTCACTTTGCATGAAATATCATTATGTCGCAATGGTCAAGGTCGAGCAAAAATTTAAGCAGAAGAAGCGAGTCTTTGGATCCGCGAATATGAAATCAAGGAAAGGCACTTCCGAACCGCAGAACAAGGGGCAAAGACAAAGCCGGGCGACTCAGAACAACACCAAAAATCCAAATAAGGACACAGGGAAGTGGTGTGAATTTCATAACAACCCCACTCACAACACAAATGAGTGTCGAGCCAAACAGTCGCTGGTGGTTGAACTGAAGGCACCCTAATCAGATGCATGTTTTGATCCTGAGCCAAAAACTAGAAAAGGGCGATGAAAAAGGGAAGCAGATCATTGACGCAGATCCTAGTTCCATTTTTGCCACTACCAAGCTCCAGAGGGAGGATCTCAAGGATCCAGAGGAGGGGGAGTGCCTCTTCCAATTGCAGATGTGGGTGAACGATTCTCCATTGCAATTACTTGTCGATAACGGAATCCAAAAATAAATCATTTCAATAGAGGTCATGAAGCGGCTCGACATACCAACCATAGAACATCCGCATTTGTATACCATTGGGTGGCTTCACTAAGGAAGAGATCTCTGCATCTGCTAGAAGTTCTGCCTTCCGTATAGAATCAAGCCATTCACGAATGAGGTACTGTCTGATATTTCTCCTCTTGATCTGTCTAATGTATTATTGGGCCAACCATACTTGTGGAAGAGACATGCTATGTAGGAGTCTAGGCCTCATGCTGTTGTTATTACTTTGGGAAATAAATTGTACAGGATACCAGAGTTAATACCGCCTCGTGTCATCTTTTTTACTACTGCAAAACAATGCAGTAAGATTATTTCCCACACGAGAAAATTTATTTTCATTACTGTTTTCCCACAAGAAAAGAATAAGATTGTGGTCACATCCTTGAAACAGGGCTCCCCTGCATGGAAAAAGCAGATGGACAAAGTCATGGAGGAATACAACATTTTCTCCTCACCCACAGAGGTTCCTCTACACTGTCAAGTCAAGTACTCCATTGATATGACCCCAGGCACGTTGCCGCCTGATGTTGTCATACCTCATGCAACCACACAGACATAATCCACACATGTATTGTACGAGACTGATAAAGCAAACAAATTTATTAACCACATCCATCATGTCCGCCAGTAGGTCCTTGACATCTTCGACAAGTCCAATACCAAGTTCAACAAAATTTCCCTCATCTCATGGAGGAACTCAACGCAATGGGGACCATTGCTTCCTAAGGGGGCAGAACTAATCCATGTGGATATTTGTGGCCACCCACCTATTCCATTTGGATCCCCACCATCGGTTCTTTCATTTTTTTTTTTTTCAGTTTCAACATTTTTTACTATTTTTAGCAGTTTTTCGGGTCCTGAACTTCCAGAGCTGTTTTGAGGCCCTAAACGATGTTTTTTTGGGAAAACTGAGAGAAAAATGGGTCTTAGACCAAATTTTCTCACTCAAAATTTGTAGTCCTTGGATAGATATTTCTGACGAGGTATTGAGTACGTCAAACGGATATCATATGCCAAAGTTACATTCCCGAGAAGTTGATATACCAATTTACCCAAATGAGGCCCATATTTTTGGCGCTTCATCTCCTAGGGTTAGGTTTTTGGATGTTTAGGATTTTTCATTGTTTTTCAACAATAAATAGGCCTTCAAGCCTCATTTTAACATAGTTCAATGGCTTATATCCACCACATATCTTCTCATAGATAAGCCTTCCAGCACCCTAGCTGTTTATTTCCATTATGTCTGTAAGCATATTTTTGTTATTTGATTTTAATTAAATGAAGTTTTATTTTTGCTGCATCTCTGTGCTTATGTGTATTTTTGTATTTTATTGTGTTCCTGCATAAATCCAGATCAATTTTCTGCTAGCTCTTCAATACCCATTCTAAAGAGAAGTATTTTCTAAACTTACACTTATCTACATCTATTTATTTCCTTCTTTAAATAAATATTATACACTTTGTTCATATTCATCATCCAATAGTGATTGCTTAAATGATTTCCATATTTTGGGTTTTGATTTAATATATTGTTTTTTTCCTTTGAGGATAAGATTGTGCCTAAGCACATGTATATTGAAAATGTTAAGCTTACTAACATATCTAGCACCAAAATGGTGTACTTTCATCCATCAAAAGTATTTATTTTCAAGTATAAACCCCCTTGGAAATCCTTTGATAATATAAACGTCTAAATATATATATGGTAATATTTAAAAAGACTAAACTTATACTTCAAAAGTATTTGTTTTGAAGTATAAGCCCCTTTGGCAATCCCTTGCTAGCATAAATCTCCACACACATATGGTAATATGTAAAAAGACTAAGCTTAACCCAATCTATATTAGCTTTGAAATATCTACTCAAGATATTCCCAATGTATTCAAAATTTGATAACTTCCATGAGTGTATTGGTAGATTTGGAAGGAAAGCCTTCCCTGAAACTAGGGACCCTCCTAAAAAACCTTTTGATAATTAGCAAGTTTAGGAAATTGAACATTTGAAAATAGAATTAGAAAAAAAACATATCTCACAATAATTTATCTAATTTGAATAGAGTCATTGGGAAAAATTTTATGCAGGAGGTCAAAATCCATTAGACCAACAAATTACCTCCTTAGATTCATAATAATAAAGGAGGTTGGAACTCTGAATTTACCTCTAGTACTAGAACCTCCTCTAATTTCTCCATGATATACACATTTAGCCAATGTGTTAGCACAATGACAAGGGTTTGGCTATTTACCAAAATTCTTAAAAGAGTGGCCCTTATATAAGGAGTGTATTCTATAGCCCATAAATTCTCCACATAGGCAAAAAATTGATTGATAGTGATAATCAAGTTGTTTAGCTCCAAAAAGACAGTGATGTTCGTCCATCAATATGACCTACATGAATTGTATTTTTCACTTTAAGTCCACCAAATAATCCAAATGTTCACCTACAAGACTAATATTTTCTCTATGAGAGGTTTGGCGAACATTTTAGAGCTAGCTAACTCATTATAACTCTCTTGAATAATGTGGCTTCTTGAGAAAAAATTTCAAGAAACGTTTTTGTTGCAAACAATTCATCAAAAAAATTTCTTGCAAATATTTATTCAAAAACTTGGAATCAATCCTTATTATGAGAGAGAATGGTACTAAAGTATGTGACAAGGGTTGGTTGTGGTAAGAGTTAGGCAGTATTGGAAGGAGACTCACCTTGGTCCTTGTATTGTTGTAATGAAGCTATAGGTGGTGGCAGAGCTTCCCTCTAAGTATCATTGTATCATTATTCTATGTAGTAAATAAAACAATATTAGGCATTGCCTTGGTGCCACGAACAACATATGATAGGGTATATTCTCTATGTGTTGAATGTCACCTATTATATATGTGCTTATGTTTTTCCCTACGTGTTAACTAAACAAGTACCATTGAGGGTTTTTTAGGCCACAATTGGACATATTAGTTAGATGAGGCTAAGTTGAGTAAGACTTAGTGCATTTTCTAAGTGTTTTAGTTCAAGGTGAATTTATGGATAGAATTTTAAAGAATAAGAGTACACTAGTTGTAGTAGGCATGGTTTAGCTAAGCTACTGCATCTAGGGCAACATAGTTCCACAAAAATAGAGATGATGAAATAAAAAAATTTGGGCAATAAAATTAAGTCTATGGTAGGTGGTGTCAAAGATCAACTTCTCCAAGGATTTGATTTCAAAATTGTGTTGGGAGCTCTTCATTATGACTTAGAATGAAGTAGTTGAGCATCAATTGGTGGTTCAAACATAAATACGAATGACTTGATTAGGAAGGTTCAACTTGCAGCCTTAAAGAAGGATGATTTGTCAACACCAATGGGTAGTCAAACTTAAGTCTTTATGGATCTATGAAAGAACATTAAGGAGGGATTATGTATGAATCCCATGGTTTTGAATTTCATCAGTTGGGTGAAGGAAGGAAATACATGAAAGTTTTGGAAAAACAATGGAATCTTGTATTTTGGTGAATGGATATATTTCCTAGATAGTCTTCGAAACTCAGGAAGGAACTAATAAGTTTGGATGAGTTCCTTCCTGAGTTTGGATGACTATAGGAAATATATCCATTCACCAAAATACAAGATTCCATTGCTTGTCCAAAACTTTCATGTATTTCCTTCCTTCACCCACCTGATGACATTCAAAACCATGGGATCCATGCATAATACCTCCTTAATATTCTCTCATAGATCCATCAAGACTTAAGTTTGACTACCCATTGGTGTTGACAACTCATCCTTCTTTAAGGTTGCAAGTTGAACCTTCCTGATCAAGTCATTCGCAATTATGTTCAACCCACCAATTGATGCTCAACTACTTCATTCTAAGGCATAATGAAGAGCTTCCGACACAACTTTGAAATCAACTCCTTGGAGAAGTTGATCTTTGATACCACCTACCATGGACTTAATTTTCTTGCCCAAAATTTTTCATTTCATCATCTCTATTTTTGTGGCACTATGTTTCCCTAGATGCAGTAGCTTAGTTAAACCATGCCTACTACAACTAGTGTAATATTCTTCTTTAAAATTCTATCCATAACTTCACCTTGAACTACAACACTTAGACAATGCACTAAGTCTTACTCAACTTAGCCTTATCCAACAAATATGTCCAATTGTGGCCTAAAAAACCCTCAATTGTACTTGTTTAGTTAACACATAGGGAGAAAAATAAGCACATATAGAATAGGTGTCATTCAACACATAAAGAATATACCATAACATATGTTGTTGGTGGCACCAAGACAACGCCTAATACTATTTTATTTACTACTTAGAAGAATGATACAATGGTACTTAGAGGGAAGCTCTGCCACCACCTATAGCTTCATTGCAACAATACAAGGACCAAGAGTGAGTCTCCTTCCAAGAATGCCTAAATCTTACCACAACCAACCCTTGTCACATACTTTAGTACCATTCTCTCTCATCATAAGGATGGATTCCAAGTGTTTGAAGAAATGTTTGCAAGATTTTTTTTTGATTAATTGTTTGCAACAAAAAAGTTCCTTGAAAACTTTTCTCAAGAAGCCACGCTTTATTCAAGAGAGTTATAATGAGTTAGCTAGCTCTAAGATGTTTGCCAAACCTCTCATAGAGAAAATATTAGTCTTGTAGGTGAACATTTAGATTATTTGGTGGACTTAAAGTGAAAACTACAACTCATGTAGGTCATATTGATGGACGAGCCTCACTGTCTTTTTGGAGCTAAACAACTTGATTATCACTATATATCAGTTTTGTGCCCATGTGGAGAATTTATGGGCTATAGAATACACTCCTTATATAAAGGCCACTCTTTTAAGAATTTTGGTAAATATCCAAACCCTTTTCATTGTGCTAACACTTTGGCTAAATGTATATATCATGGAGAAATCAGAGGAGGTTCTAGTACTAGAGGTAAATTCATAGTTCCAACCTCCTTTATTATTATGAATCTAAGGAGGTAATTTGTTGGTCTAATGGTTTTTGACCTCCAACATCAAATTGGTACCAATGACTCTATTCAAATTAGACAAATGATTGTGAGATATGTTTTGTTTCTAATTTTATTTTCAAATGTTCAATTTCCCAAACTTGCTAATTATCAAAAGGTTTTTGAGGAGGGGCCTTACTTTCAGGGAAGACTTTCCTTCCAAATCTACCAATACACTCGTGGAAGTTATCAAATTTTGAAGTCATTGGGAATATCTTGAGTAGATATTTCAAAGCTAATATAGATTGGGTTAAGCTTAGTCTTTTTACATATTACCATATGTGTGTGGAGATTTACGTTGACAAGGGATTGCCAAAGGGGCTTATACTTTAAAACAAATACTTTTGAAGTATAAGTTTAGTCTTTTTACATATTACCATATATAGTTGGAGGTTTATATTAACAAAGGATTACCGAGGGGGTTTATACTTGAAAATAAATACTTTTGATGGATGAAAGTATTTTGGTGCTATATATGGTAGTAAGCTTGACATTTGCAATATACATGTCCTTAGGCACAATCTTATCCTCAAAGGAAAAAACAACATATTAAACAAAAACTTAAAAGATGGAATCATTTAAGAAATCACTATTGGATGATGAATATGAACATAGTGTATAATTTTGATTTAAAGAAGGAAAAAAATAAATGTAGATAAGTGTAAGTTTAGAAAATACTTCTCTTTAGAATGGGTATTAAAGAGGTGACAGAAATACCTCAAAGCTAATAGCTACAAATGAAACATTCTGTTGTAGCCTCTACAACACCCTCTTAAAATCCCCTCTTCAAAATTTTTGGAGCCCCTTGAACTTAAAGAAAACCAAGTAAAGAGTCCAGAAGGCTAAGTCGCAAAGTTTCACAACTCCTTTTTTAGAAAAATTGCGACCCCGCGACTTAAGGGTCGCAAGGTCGCAAGGTCGCGAGGTCGCAAAACTCAACTTTTGAGGAAAACTGTGACCCCACGACCCTCAGGTCGCAAGGTCGCAGGGTCGCAAATCTTCGAAATCACTCAAATTGCGACCTTGCGACCTCATTAATTTCCCGCACATGCGACCCTTTTATATAAGCTAGGTCACTAGGTTGCACTTTTCACATTCAGCGAATAGAAAGAAACAGCTCTGACAGGTCGACTGGCGCGCGTTTTTCCCTGGTAAGTTGCCATTTTCCTCCTGTTCTTTCCCTTTTTGTTATTCTTACTAATCCCAGACATCCTCAGCCTTTAAATTGTTAATTTACCTCAACCCTTGTCTGTTTTTCTTGCTTAAGGTTTTCTGTTTCCTGTTCGCCCCCCACAAGTAACCAAAATCATTATCTGTCTTGTTCAGAATTCCATGGCTGCTCCCCTATACCAAGAATTACTCCTTGACCTTGCCTGGACCCTTTTGGTTTTGTATTCTCCCAGTTAAAGGACAAAACACTCCATGCTGCACGTGCTCGAACCCTCGAGGAAGCCCTAGTGCGACTTGCGACCCGCGACCTAGTCGCAAGGTCGCAATCTGCAATTTTTTTCAAGATTTGTGACCCCGCGACCCAGCGACCTAGTCGCAAGGTCGCAAGGTCGCATTTTCCCTGATTTTTCTAAATTCGCGACCCTGTGACCCTGTGACTTAGTCGCAAGGTCACATATTGGCTTTTTTCTCTCAAACTGCGACCCCGCGACCCAGTAGACCATTGTTTCAAATTATGTTTGTGTCCCAGCTCTGGCAAACTGTAATTGGTCTTTTATCATCATGTCTTTCTTATCATGGGATTCCTTCATGAATTTGACAAGTGAACTTGAAACAGACGCAGAGTGTATACCTGTTCTCTCGGATTATAGCGACATGGCACCCCCAGTGTCTCGGAAGAAGGACAAGCAAGTGGTGATAGAAGATATAGACACGGACATGCAAATTTCCCCACCGCCGATATACCAAGATACCCTTTGCACCTTTGCAAAAGGGGACAACATGCGATGGTACCAAGTGTACCATGAGTTCGCCATAACGGAAGCGGAATTCTCAAAAGACCTCCCAGATTGAGAAGTATTCTTGAAAGTCAAAAGATCCAAGCTGCATCTAGCTAGTGCTCATCCAGCCATATTTCCATGTCCCGAAATGATAGACTGGATCATACAAAAAACAGATCCCAAGAAGTTCATGATCCGAGACAGCGAAGGCAAGGCTTTCGCAATGCTCGTAGGATCGAATGCCCATGTCTATTACTCTCTGCCTCGCCCAGAAGAAAACTTTACAGGAGAATGGGCTCTTGCCCATGCAGTCCCTGTAGTCGACACAATCAGGCGGTGGTGGGTGGAGCCCGACAAATTTAAAGTCAAGAAAGACCAAGAATATTCGGTGGCCAGCCTGAGAATTGTGTATAAATTATTAGCCGCCATGCTTTGCAGATTGTACGGGCGCCCCGACGCCACCACCTTCAGCGGGACATGGGCTACCATCATGGAACATGTCACGGTGCATGGCAATCGCTTCAATTGGGCTAGTATATTAATGACATCAATGCATACAAACTTTTCCTCGTCATTGGCCCCAGACGAGGGAATGCCTTCTGATTTCTATATGGCCTCATATCTATTGGATGCCGTCTGTGTGAGATTTCATTTTGAGGGATGGGCACATAACTGGGAATCCACGAGCAATTCATCTACAAACCAAGGTGTTCTGGGAGTCCAGGTATAAGCAAGATATAGAACCAATTTCTCAGATATTCATCCCCGCCCTGTTCAGAAAATTATTTGGCCAAGACGCCCCTTGCATGTCTTGGCGAGCTAGGGAGACTCTAGGCCAAGTAGCGCATTGGTTCCCGCTCGTTGAATATACTTTCATTCGAGTCTTCGGCACATTCAAGCCGCCACATGCTTTGCCTCGCTTCATCACTGAAAAGATGCTCATACAGGAGGTATGCTTCCAAATGACCTCGGGTTTCTCCAGTGTAATGTCCAAGGGTAAGAAGAAGCCCTGGCCCACGCTGCCCCTCACTATCGGTGCATACACAGTAAAAGATTTCAGAGAGGTAGGGGCTGAAGGAGAAGAGATTAAAATTTATCACCTAAGGACTTTAGAGTACCGAACATATGACCCAAAGAGGATAGTTCCCGAACACTGTAAGAAGGCCAAATTAAAATGGAACTACCAGCATGTAGAGCGCCCAGAAGAAGATGAGAGAAGAAACTGGTATAATGCAGATAGACAACTCGCTCCGGGGGCGGACTCTGGCCAAGAGGATCCGGATGATCAAAGTTTGGAGGAAAGGAGCCGTAAGTTAGGAGGCGCTTCTTCCTCTCTAGCTAAAAAGCCCCGGATCAACACAGAGCCTGACACCTCTTCCCAAGAGAAAGAAGCAGAGGCCAATGCCCAGCAGGAGAGAGAAAAGAAGATAAAAGAGGACGAGGAGAAACGCAAGAATAATTCAAAGACAGATTAGAAGAAGAAGCAGGCCGAGGAGGCCAGGAAGGAAAAGCAGGAAAAGGAAGCGCAGGCCGCAGCAGAACGGGCACTCAAGGAAGAGCTCGAAAAAGCGGAAGCTGAACGCCAAAAGAAAGCAGACCAAGCTGCTGCAGCCGAGCAAAAGAGGAAAGCAGAAATAGAAGCAGTAGCAGAAGCAGAATGCAGGAGGAAGGAAGAGCATGAGAAGGTGGAGGCCGAGCGACAACAAAGGGAAGAAGAGGAAAGGAGGAAGAAAGAAGAGGAAGAAAAGAAGAAGAAAGATGAGGAGGATGAATTGATAGAAGACATCGACATGTCTCCCCCCGAGGTACCTCTAGGCGGTACAGGAACCATGCTCTCCGATGTTAATTCCCCCCAGGGGCAGGAGGAGGAGGTTTTCGACCTTACCAAGCTCACGTTCGACCAATTCTCTTTCAAAATCCGGCAAGAGAAGAGAAGGTCCCTGGCACAAAGTCCTTCAGTCGCATCCACGGTTGCAACTGAAAAAGACATAGTCCTTGATACTAGGACTAACCCCGTGATGATAGCATCGGCGGGCACGCCTTTCGCCATGGCCACGGAAGAAAATGTCACCAGAATGAGTAGAGAAATCATTTCTCTACAAAACAGACTATGAGCAGCAGAGCAGCGGGAAAAGAAGGCAGAACAGGAAAGGACGGCGTTGGAAGAAGAGATGCAACAACTCCGAAACAAGGCTCCCCCAGTCAATGAAGTTCCACT
The DNA here is from genome assembly GCA_034641835.2 of Pinus albicaulis. Classification (NCBI taxonomy): domain Eukaryota; kingdom Viridiplantae; phylum Streptophyta; class Pinopsida; order Pinales; family Pinaceae; genus Pinus; species Pinus albicaulis. The sequence continues at coordinate 487,710,876 of CM076576.1, forward strand.
TGCCGTTATGAAAGAATGCGATGTATTAGAGGCGACCATGAGGAAGGTGTATGGGGAAATGCTCACCATAAAGCAAACAGTCGCCCCATTGGTAAGAGCACGAGCAGAAACTAAGCAGAAGCACGAGCAGCTTAAGGAAGCCACGGTTGCCTTGGATAAAATGATGAACTAGACAGTGCAATACCCTCAAGTTCCGGAGCATTTGCCTAAGAAGGATTGGATTCATACACAAGATGCCAAAGTCCAAATCCGGATGAAGATGCAATCCAAGGACAAGCTATCCAAAGATTTGGACAAAGTAATGTCTTCATACGACCACATGATCAATGGCATAGACTCAATGCACACTCTTCACCACATTCCTTCGCTAGGGGCATTGGACGAAAGTAAGACCCGGGAGCAAGTAGATCAAGAAATCCAGTCATTCCTGCAGCCTATCAAGCAAGCTACTGCCGCCCCAGAGGTCGCTACATCACAAGAAAATCTGGGTCAACTGCTTGTCGCGCCAGTACGGATTTACACCAAGCTCGCCTCTCTTTCAAACCAGATCTCACAAAAGAAGGAAACTCTGATCTCGAATGCTCTGGAGTGCATGCATCGGTTGAAAGAGGAGGTCCCTCTAGTATCTCCCATAGCAGCAGAATACCAGACATGGCGAGACTTCCTCAAAGGAAAGCAGATTGATGTTCCCGATATCTCTATTGCACGCCCATCTCCATGACTCAGTATCACTAGGTCGCAAGTCGCACTGCCAACTAGGTCGCAGGTCGCACTGCCAACTAGGTCGCAGGTCGCACTACCAAACAGGTCGCAAGTTGCACTCACTGGCTAGGTCGCAGGTCGCAATTTTTCCCAGGTCGCAGGGCAACTCAACCGACAGGCAGGCGAAGAGTCAGGGAGCCCAAAGGGCAATTTTGATCTATAAAACCCTGTCAGGGAAAATGTAAAAGGATCTTCTTTTTGGGACTTAAAAGCTACAGAGCATTGTATTTGAAGGGAACACTCTTTTTGGTATATGAATACAAATACCTGTTGAAACTTCTTTTGGATCTGATGTGTCTTTCTTGGTGAACACTACGAGTATTTCTTTACAGTTTCAGAATATCTTTTGATTAATGAGACTGCACTCTTTAATGGCATCATTTATGCATCATGGTTACCTGTATGTGTGTTAATGATGTATGGATTAATTGCTTACTGAATGGATGTTAGTGACTTTTTTTATTAGCATTTCATTTTATCTTTCAGAAAGTAAAGGGGAATCTCGCCATAAATAACTTTTTCTTTTGTGGTCAGAATCGCCTACAAGCATAACCCCAAAGATGTGTTGTTGAAAACATCTCCTTCGACGTGTATGCTTTATTATCTATCTTGCTACGTGTAGTGTGATATACATGTTTAATGCATCAACCTTGTATTTTGTATCATGTGAATAAGTGTGTGTCCGCAGGTTTGAGCAAGTTCTTTTGAGACCAAAGGGAAGGCGACTAAAGCGGTAGCCGGACCCACACCCTGGACGGGATCCCTATTCCAAACGGTTCAAGGTCTGATTGGGAATTTTTACCGGGGAGATCCCCTGCTGTTGGCCGGACAGATTTTCCCGTCAACAGAATTGGCGCTAGAAGGAGGGCCTGATGACATCCTCCCAGCATACAACGAACATCCCATCACAAACTCCCCACGGGGAGGTCATAAATGATGAACCTGCCCCTCCTCCTTTAGAAGACATTCCAAGGGAGGAGACTCGTTATTTTGAAATTACCAGAGCGCAGTTGAGAACCTTGCGCCCAGCTGCCCGCAATATCCTCAGGGATTTACGATATACCAAAATCATGGAATTCCTGACCTACACTAGGACCCGTCCTGAAAACATCACTCGAAATGGTGCTCTGGTAAGCACCATACCCCAGCTTGTGAATCTCATGTTGGAAGACCTCGCCACTGCTGTTCAGGAAAATGACCCGATTCTCCAAGAGGGCGAAGAATTCGACAATACTGAACCCTTCCCTGGCCCGCAGCCTAACCCAATCCAACTGAACAACAACCAAGTGCTCCCTCCACTGGGAGAAGGAGAAGGAAACAGGGCCCGCAGGAATGTGGGCGAGGGAAACCGAGCCCGCAGGAACGTGGGCGGGGAAAATAGACCCCGCAGGAATGTGGGTGAAGATAATAGAGCCCGCAGAAATGAGGGTGAGGGGAACCGAGGCCGCGAGGATGGCGGTAGAGGAGATAGAGGCCAGGGCCAAGAACAACGTGCCACCCACCGCCGCCCAAACCAAAATAGGCCGCCTCTCCACAATTGGGGATACCTTGGAAACATGCCCAACCATGAGAGAAATCAAGATGAACACTCTCGTCATGAAGGGGAAGCATTGGTGTCCGGGACGGGGAGCGGATCTGAGTCTGAAATCCGATACCATCAGCGTGCCAAGAGGGTGTAACCACTCGCCTGGATGGCCCAATCCCCGTTAGATCTTTTAGGTCCCCTCCACGATATGCCTAGGCACCCTGAGAAGCATCTCCCCAGGTTCGATCCTGAGAAAGGCACCTTAGCCAAAGATCATATAAGCAGTTTTTATTTGTCTCTACAAATCATGAGAGTTCAATCTGATGACGTTGCATGTCAACTGTTTCCCCACACTCTTGAAAACAAAGCGGCCTCTTGGTACCGCTCCCTCCCCAGTTCCTCTATTACATCATGGGATCAATTCCGTTGCGTGTTCCTGTAGAAATTTTCGGAAGATAAAACACCTTCCATGCTCCTCACGGAGTTGAGTACCATCAAGTGTCATAAAAAAGAGAAGGTCAAAGACTTCAACCAGCGCTTCGCTACCATACTGCAAAAATTTCCCCCAAACCTGGCGTTGGATGACTCTATCACCATTGACTACTATACGAAAGCTCTCCCTAGGGATATCGCCGTCTTCGTCAAACGTGAAGCCCACGCCACCCTCGCAGCCAACTACACGGCTGCTCTCACTGTTGAAAGAGACATGCTATCTATAGGAGCCATGGATCACGAAGGGGGAGATGATCACAAGCCCATCACGAAAAGGGTCAGTCCTCCACAAACAAAACCGCAGATAAGGATAAATATGCTTTTGAATTTGAGGGTATAGCGAAGACTCTCAAGCTATTAAAAAATGAAGTCTCCGATCTAAAGAGGAAAGGTATAGAGTCCACATCTAGTGCCAAGGCGCCTAAGCCCTTCTTCAGAAAAGCAACCCCAACACCAGCCGACCTCTGTCGAACCCAAACACTGTTCTGAATGTTGAAGACATAGGAAAAGATAACTTCTGCTCCTTCCACTAGGCTGCCCACTCTGAAAAAACATGCCCCCAGTGGATTGGTAGCATGACTGCAGTGGTAAACCAACTTTTGGATGATCAAACCCCAGGGGACGCGGGGGAGGATGATGTTTCAGACCACGATGAAGAGTTTCCCTCAGATAAATAACCGACATCCTCAGCCCTTGCATTCGATGTTATCCGAGGCGACAACCACTTTACAATCACTGATATCAACATGGCAGACAATCCTAAGACCCCACCTGTAAGAAACTACAGCCTTAGGAGTAAAGGACCGGTCCCTGAACCATCCTTTGAAGAGAAGAAAAGAGCTTTCTTACGGAAAATTCTGCCACTGGGAAATGAACAACAAGCTGCCCCTAAGAAGCCCACAAATGACAATACCCGAGCGAATCCGAAAAGCAAGCTCCCCGGGAGTTCCACCACAACCACCACCGAACCAAGTCCCCAATCTGATTCCACATACAACATTGTAGAGGACATGAAGAAAACCAGAGCTAACATATCCCTCTATGAGCTTGCTCGCATCACAAATCAGCGAGAACTCATTCTTAAAGCCTTCGCCAATACCTCAGTTACTAAACATGTGAGCAACACTTCTGCGCAACCTAGTCCAACTGTTCAATCCATCATAAATGCCATCAATACAAATTCCAGGGGGTCTACTCCTCCTTTTCTCCTGTCTTTTGAGATCTTCAACTTCAACGTCCATAATTGTCTGGTTGACTCTGGCGCCTCCACAAACGTCATGCCACTATCTGTTTGCAAAAAACTGAACATCTGCCCAGAGAAAAATGACGCAAGGATCATTCAACTTGACAGAATTCAAGTGCCAGCCGTAGGAGAACTGAACAACATCATCATCCGCCTCTCGTCCGATTCTAGAGTCCACCAATGCATCGACATTGTAGTCGTTGACATTCCGGAAGCCTACGGATTATTACTTAGTAGGGACTGGTCCAACAAATTGCAAGGATATTTCGCCACTGACTGGTCCCACCTTTGGCTTCCTTACAAGGGCTGGAATAACCAAATCCGAGTCGAAAGCGAGCCTTATATGAAACATACTGTGACCAATTTGGATGCTACTAATGAACCCATCAGTTTTGCTCAGGAGGAGCTCGGCATGTGCTTCTTGGAAGCCATTTTTGGATGTTATCACCCCCCTCAATCTCCAGTAGATCCCCAGACCCAGTCTGAACTGACACTTGTCGCGGAAGATCAATTCACTCCCATCTCACACCAAACTGAAACTGAGGTCCTGCCCCAACCCGCAATCCCAAAGGAACCAGAAAACGATGTATGGACCCTGTACTATGACGGTTCCAAAACTCTTGACGGAGTTGGTGCGGGCTGCATCTTGCTAGACCCTCAAAAGAACAAATTCTTGATATCATGCCGGCTTGAGTTCCAATGCACAAACAATACTACAGAATATGAAGCTCTAATCCTCAGACTCAAGAAGGCATTGGATTTAAAGGTAAGGTGCTTACGAGTTATTGGAGATTCCGAGATTATCACTTGGCAGGTACGCAATACCATTCATTGTTTGTCTCCACATTTGAAAGCTTATCAACAAGAGGTATGGCGTCTTATTTCTGATTTTGATGCTTTTGGAATTAAATTTGTTCTTAGAATGCACAATGCAACAGCTGATACTCTGGCTAATGTTGCTGCTAGATTTACCCCTTTGAGGGACGGTTTTTCTATTGAAGTTATTTATAAACCATCCGTGCTAGATAATGTTACTAATCTCCGCGTTTTTGATGATGATCAAAAGATATTAGAGTTTATGCTCAACACTGAAGTGTTCAAAGACACGGCGATTGATGAAGTGGACCACGACCAAGCCTTGCAGGAAGAGCACGACAAACGCAAGGAAAACCCCATGCCTAAAGGAATAGTATCACTTGAAAAGCTCTTCGACCTGCAAAGCCGATTCCGCGGCTCCCCAAATACCAAGGCACAAAGTTCTATTTTGGCACATCGGCAAGTAAATTTAGGATCAGAGGAGGACTCGAAGTTCATTAACCTTGGGAAAGAGTGTACCGACGAAGAGACGCAGGCATTCACCCGACTATTTCGGAAGTATCGAGACATATTTGCTTGGACATATAATGATTTGCACACGTACGACACTCAGATTATTCATCACGTCATACCCATGAAGGAAGGTGTGAAGCCATTCCAACAGAAGCTCAGGAAAGTACACCCTACGTTGGAACCAATGATTCTGAAAGAACTCAAGAAGCTATTGGATGCACACATTATTTTCAAAGTTCGTCACTCCACATGGGTATCAAATTTGGTCCCGGTTCGGAAGAAGTCTGGTGAGATCCGCTTATGTGTAGATTTCCGGAATTTGAATCGAGCCTCGAACAAAGATAATTACCCAATGCCACCTATGGAACAAATATTGCAAGCTGTGTCCGGATCTGAAATGTTCTCTTTATTGGATGGATTCTCCAGTTACAACCAGGTACTGGTAGCCGAACTAGACAGATTGAAAACTACCTTTCGGACCAAATGGGGAACATTCGCTTTCAGGCGCATGCCTTTTGGATTGATTAACGCGGGGGCAACTTTCCAACGAGCCATGGATATAGCTTTCTGTGGTTTGATAGGCCAGAGCGTGGTAGTCTATTTGGACGACGTCACTGTGTTTTCAAAACACCGGGGCGATCATTTACGCCACCTCAAACAAATCTTTGAGAGGTGCAGGAGGTACGGGATTTCTCTCAACCCGAAAAAGAGCATTTTCGCTGTGGCAGAAGGGAACTTGCTGGGCCACATTATTACAAAGCAGGGCATTGTAGTAGATCTAGAGCGGGTGAAAACTATTGCCCAGATTTCCCCCTCGAGCAGTAAGAAAGCAATGAAATATTTCCTGGGAAAATCAATTTTGTCCGCAAGTTCATATTGGATTTCGCCCAGATAGTTAGACCGTTGCAGGGGATGATTAAAAAGAATGCGATGTTCAAATGGAACCCGCCAGAGAAGGAGACGTTCGCCAAAATCAAACAGGCCATAGCTGAAGCACCATCCCTTCAAAGTCCGGACTTTAGCAGAGATTTCATCTTATATACTTTCGCTTCAGATTCTTCACTTGCAGCTGTCCTCACGCTGAAAGACGGCAACAATGATGAGCGGCCCATTTCCTTCATGAGTACTGGTTTACAAGGAGCTGAATTAAACTACCCTGAAATCGAGAAGCAAGCCTATGCGGTCTACAAAGCAGTCAAGCACTTCAGACCCTACATCTTGAAAAGCCACGTCACAGTCTTCTTGCCACATCCAGCGGTCCGCTTGTTGTTTGTGCAGCAGGAGATAGGCGAGAGGCGAGGAAATTGGGTGACATGCTTGCAAGAGTATGATTTAGAATTTAAGCTAGCTCACACCATTAAAGGACAGGGTTTATGTCAAATGGCTACAGAGGCGACAAGTTCCCATGGAGTCGAGCAAGAGTGTTGGGAACAAGAGATCGATATGTACCAAAGCGACCATGTGCCTCAGTTGAGTAACCCTTCTTGGTACTCGGACATTTAAGGATACCTTGTCCAGGGTACTCTGGACCCCGCTCTTACTGCCCGGCAGAAACTCGTGATAAGACTCAAAGCGGCATCTTACCAGCTGATCCATGGGAAGCTTTTCAAGAAACATTACGATGGGGTCATGCTACGCTGCTTAGAACATGATGAAGCACAGAAAATTTTGACTGAGCTACACGACGGACCAGCTGGGGGTCATTTTGTCGGGGATAACACCGCCCATAAGATAATGCGCGTAGGATACTATTGGCCAACCCTGTTCAGAGACGCGCATGCATATGTCCGGAAGTGCATCCAGTGCCAGAAGTTCGCAAACCGAGAAGCATGGCCAGCCGCCCCCTTATTGTCGGTAGCAGTAGAAGAAAATTTTCAACAGTGGGGCTTGGACGTCATTGGCAAAATCATACCTCACTCCTCCAAACAGCACCGGTACATTCTCACAGCTACCGATTATTTTACCAGGTGGGTCGAAGCAGCACCTTTACGCCAAATCAATGATCAGGAGGTAATAGAATTCGTCACTCGTTCCATCATCACCAGGTTTGGCGTTCCAAATTCCTTGGTTTTTGATAATGCAACTTACTTTTCATCTTTTAAATTATGTGATTTTGCCTTGGAAAACGGTATTGTTCTTAAACATTCGGCAAATTACTATCCCCAAGGAAATGGTCTAGCTGAGTCGACTAATAAAAATCTGATCTGCATCATCAAGAAGACCATGCTATCCCACCAACACAACTGGCACAATGCCCTTCACAATGCACTTTGGGCCGACCGCATCACGCCTAAGTCCTCCCTAGGCACCTCTCCCTATTTTCTCATGTACGGAAAAGAAGTTGTTCTTCCTCCCCACTTATCTCTCCCTGCCCTTTAGCTGTCCCAGGAATGTCATGGTACCCCATGCCCTACCTTGCAAACTTGAATTGACACCCTTCCGAAGTTGGAGGAAGAAAGGCAAAAAACCCGGGAAAAGCTCGCCATCCACCAAAGCCGAATCAAGAGATGGTTTGATAGAAAATCCGCAGGGAATAAAAATTTTGAGATAGGAGACCTGGTCCTAAAATGGGATAAAGCTCATGAATAAAAGGGAAAACATTCTAAGTTCCAAGCACTATGGACGGGTCCTTTCCATGTTAAAGAAAAATTAGGTTCCCATACGTTTAGACTGCAAACCCTTGAGGGAAGAGTAGAGGTCCTCCCGGTAAACGGCCACGACCTCAAACACTATTTCACATAGCAGCCCTTAGAGGGCTATCTTATCCTTGTACCATAGTTTCCGTTCGTCAATATATATATATATATATAGAGACAGAAAAAGAGAGAGGAGAGAAGAGAGAGAGAGACATATATATATATATATATATATAACTTTAAAGGAAGGGATTTGTTAGATCCACGCAATTTATGTAACACCCAATGTGCTCTATGCCGATGGGCCTTCTGACACTAAGGTGGAAAAAGCTTGCTTGTTCTCTGCACCTGAAGGCAGCATATGATCTAGCTCAAGTTATCAAGCGGGAAGCCCACCTCGCCAGTCTGAGAGGGTGTCTGCAAAAGAAAGTACAATGCAGTGGTAACTAGATCAGAAGGGAAAAGAGGTACTCTATGCTACGACAGGATATCCGGGAAAAACCAAAGTCCTCATACCAGACCAGGAAAAACCTCTCTGTAAGCAAAATAAGTCGGGATCCCTCATTCGCGGGGGCAAAATTGCCCATCTCAAATAAGTGCCACAAGCACATCTAAATAAGTGCCTCAGGCACATTAAAAATAAGTGCAATAGCACACTAATAAAGGGTAAAGGATTGAGAAAGGCTTCCTGCGCAGAGAGGTGATGTAACGACTCCGCCGGGGTACTGACCAGGCTCGCTGGCAGCGGAGCAACGTTCACGATTTCTAAGCAGTGACTCCGCCGGGACCGAGAGGTTCGCTGGCAGCGGAGCAACACGATGAGGACAAAATAATCGTACCGGACCCTGTAGCTGCTTGGAGTTCTCCAACCCTTTCGGTCTGGAGACCTGAAGAAATGAACTTTGGTTAAACAACACCCGAATAGGCCAGCAGACTGAGCAACCTAGCAAGGTGCCAAAAGGGCTAGGCAATATCAACCGTAAGGTAAAAGAAACAGCCAGCAAAGACCCCTCCCTCCCCCCTCCAAGACTAACCATCGGCACAGACTCTAAGTTCGTCCAATGAATCGCCATTTGTTGTAGCCTCTACAACACCCTCCAAAAAAACCCTCTTCAAAATTTTTGGAGCCCTTGAACTTAAAGAAAACCAAGTAAAGAGTCCAGAAGGCTAAGTCGCAAAGTCGCACAACTCCTTTTTTAGAAAAATTGCGACCCCGCGACCTAAGGGTCGCAAGGTCGCAAGGTCGTGAGGTCGCAAAACTCAACTTTTAAGGAAAACTGCGACCCCGCAACCCTCAGGTTGCAAGGTCGCAGGGTCGCATATCTTCGAAATCACTCAAATTGCGACCTTGCGACCTCATTAATTGCCCGCACGTGTGACCCTTTTATATAAGCTAGGTCACTAGGTCACACTTTTCACATTCAGCGAATAGAAAGAAACGGCTCTGACAGGTCGACTGGCGCGCGTTTTTCCCGGGTAAGTTGCCATTTTCCTCCCGTTCTTTCCCTTTTTGTTATTCTTACTAATCCCAAACATTTTCAGCCTTTAAATTGTTAATTTACCTCAACCCTTGTATGTTTTTCTTGCTTAGGGTTTTCTGTTTCCTGTTCGCCCCCCACAAGTAACCAAAATCATTATCTGTCTTGTTCAGACTTCCATGGCTGCTCCCCTGTACCAAGAATTAATCCTTGACCTTGCCTGGACCCTTTTGGTTTGGTATTCTCCCAGTTAAAGGACAAAACACTCCACGCCACGCGCGCCTGAACCCTCGAGGAAGCCCTAGCGCGACTTGCGACCCGCGACCTAGTCGCAAGGTCGCAGTCTGCAATTTTTTTTCAAGATTTGCGACCCCGCGACCTAGCGACCTAGTAGCAAGGTCGCAAGGTCGCATTTTCCCTGATTTTTCTAAATTCGCGACCCTGCGACCCTGCGACTTAGTCGCAAGGTCGCAAGGTCGCATATTGGCTTTTTTCTCTCAAACTGCGACCCCGCAACCCAGTAGACCATTGTTTCAAATTATGTTTGTGTCCCAGCTCTGACAAACTGTAATTGGTCTTTTATCATCATGTCTTTCTTATCATGGGATTCCTTCATGAATTTGACAGGTGAACTTGAAACAGACGCAGAGTGTATACCTGTTCTCTCGGATTATAGTGACATGGCACCCCTAGTGTCTCGGAAGAAGGACAAGCAGGTGGTGATAGAAGATATAGACACGGACATGCAAATGTCCCCACCGCCGATATACAGAGATACCCTTTGCACCTTTGCAAAAGGGGACAGCATGCGATGGTACCAAGTGTACCATGAGTTCGCCATAACGGAAGCGGAATTCCCAGAAGACCTCCCGGATCGAGAAGTATACTTGAAAGTCAAAAGATCCAAGCTGCATCTAGCTAGTGCTCATCCAGCCATATTTCCATGTCCCGAAATGATAGACTGTATCATACAAAAAACATATCCCAAGAAGTTCATGATCCGAGACAGCGAAGGCAAGGCTTTCGCAACGCTCGTAGGATCGGATGCCCATGTCTATTACTCTCTGCCTCGCCCAGAAGAAAATTTTACAGGAGAATGGGCTCTTTCCCATGCAGTCCCTATAGTCGACACAATCAGGCGGTGGTGGGCGGAGCCCGACAAATTTAAAGTCAAGAAAGACCAAGAATATCCGGTGGCCAGCCTGAGAATTGTGTATAAATTATTAGCCGCCATGCTTTGCAGATTGTACGGGCGCCCCGACGCCACCACCTTCAGCGGGACATGGGCTACCATCATGGAACATGTAACGGTGCATGGCAATCGCTTCAACTGGGCTAGTATATTAATGACATCAATGCATACAAACTTTTCCTCGTCCTTGGCCCCAGACGAGGGAATGCCTTCTGAGTTCTATATGGCCTCATATCTATTAGATGCCGTCTGTGCGAGATTGCATTTTGAGGGATGGGCACATAACTGGGAATCCACGAGCAATTCATCTACAAACCAAGGTGTTCTGGGAGTCCAGGTATAAGCAAGATATAGAACCAATTTCTCAGATATTCATCCCCGCCCTGTTCAGAAAGTTATTTGGCCAAGACGCCCCTTGCATGTCTTGGCGAGCTAGGGAGACTCTAGGCCAAGTATCGCATTGGTTCCCGCTCGCTGAATATACTTTCATCCGAGTCTTCAGCACATTCAAGCCGCCACATGCTTTGCCTTGCTTCATCACTGACAAGATGCTCATACAGGAGGTATGCTTCCAAATGACCTCAGGTTTCTCCAGTGTCCTGTCCAAGGGTAAGAAGAAGCCTTGGCCCACGCTGCCCCTCACTATCGGTGCATACACAGTCAAAGATTTCAGAGAGGTAGGGGCTGAAGGAGAAGAGATTAAAAGTTATCACCTAAGGACTTTAGAGTACTGAACATATGACCCGAAGAGGATAGTTTCCGAACACTGCAAGAAGGCCAAATTCAAATGGAACTACTAGCATGTAGAGCGCCCAGAAGAAGATGAGAGAAGAAACTAGTATAACGCAGATAGACAACTCGCTCCGGGGGTGGACTCTGGCCAAGAGGATCCGGATGATCAAAGTTTGGAGGAAAGGAGCCATAAGTTAGGAGGCGCTTCTTCCTCTCTAGCTAAAAATCCGTGGACCAGCACAGAGCCTGACACCTCTTCCCAACAGAAAGAAGCGGAAGCCAAAGCCTAGCAGGAGAGAGAAAATAAGATAAAAGAGGACGAGGAGAAACACAAGAAGAATTCAAAGACAGATCAGAAGAATAAGCAGGCCGAGGAGGCCAGGAAGGAAAAGCAGGAAAAGGAAGCGCAGGCCGCAGCAGAATGGGCACTCAAGGAAGAGCTCGACAAAGGGGAAGATGAACGCCAAAAGAAAGTAGACCAAGCTGCTGCAGTCGAGCAAAATAGGAAAGCAGAAATAGAAGCAGTAGCAGAAGCAGAACGCAGGAGGAAGGAAGAGCATGAGAAGGCGAAGGCCGAGCGCCAACAAAGGGAAGAAGAGGAAAGGAGGAAGAAAGAAGAGGAAGAAAAGAAGAAGAAAGATGAGGAGGATGAATTAATAGAAGACATCAGTATCTCCTCGAGGTACCTTCTAGGCGGTACAGAACCATGCTCTCTGATACACTTTCCTGCAAGGTGAGGAGGAGGTTTCTGACGCACTGTGCTCACGTTCACTCCAATTCTTTCAAAATCCCAAGAGAAGAGAAGGTCTCGGCACAATTCTCCGCCGCATCCACTAAGCAGAAATCGAAAAGACATAGTTCGATAATAGATCAATCCTACGATATCATCTGTGAGAATATCTAAGTAAAGACGGCTTTCGCTGCTTTGGTGAATAAATGTCACGCTTTAATGAGTGAGGAAACTACTTTAAGAAACGGATCACGAGCAAGAAAGAGCAACAGAAAGAAGGCAATGAGAAAGACTACTGGAAGAAGACATGGAAGGCTATTCAAACAAGGAAACCAATAACGAAGTTCCACTTGCCGTTATGAAATAATGCGATGTATTAGAGACGACCATGAGGCAGGTGTATGGGGAAATGCTCACCATAAAGCAAACAGTCGCCCCATTGGTAAGAGCACGAGTAGAAACTAAGCAGAAGCACGAGCAGCTTAAGGAAGCCGCGGTTGCCTTGGATAAAATGATGAACTAGATAGTGCAATACCCTCAAGTTCCCGAGCATTTTCCTAAGAATGATTGGATTCATACACAAGATGCCAAAGTCCAAATCCGGATGAAGATGCGATCCAAGGACAAGCTATCCAAGGATTTGGACAAAGTAATGTCTTCATACGACCACCTGATCAGCGGCATAGAGTCAATGCACACTCTTCACCACATTCCTTCGCTAGGGCATTGGACGAAAGTAAGACCTGGGAGCAAGTAGATCAAGAAATCCAGTCATTCCTGCAGCCTATCAAGCAAGCTGTTGCCGCCCCAGAGGTCGCTGCATCACAAGAAAATCTGGGTCAACTTCTTGTCGCACCAGTACGGATTTACACCAAGCTCGCCTCTCTTTCAAACCAGATCTCACAAAAGAAGGAAACTCTGATCCCGAATGCTCTGGAGTGCATGCATCGGTTGAAAGAGGAGGTCCCTCTAGTATCTCCCATAGCAGTAGAATACCAGACATGGCGAGACTTCCTCAAAGGAAAGCAGATTGATGTTCCCGATCTCTCTATTGCACGCCCATCTCCATGACTCAATAGCACTAGGTCGCAGGTCGCACTACCAACTAGGTTGCAGGTCGCACTGCCAACTAGGTCGCAAGTCGCACTACCAAACATGTCGCAAGTCGCACTCACTGGCTAGGTTGCAGGTCGCAATTTTTCCCAGGTCGCAGGGCAACTCAATCGACAGGCAGGCGAAGGGTCAGGGAGCCCAAAGTGCAATTTTGATCTATAAACCCCGCCGGGGAAAATGTAAAAGGATCTTCTTTTTGGGACTTAAAAGCTACAAAGCATTGTATTTGAAGGGAACACTCTTTTTGGTATATGAATACAAATACCTGTTGAAACTCCTTTTGGATCTGATGTGTCTTGCTTGGTGAACACTACGAGTATTTCTTTACAGTTTCAGAATATCTTTTGATTAATGAAACTGCACTCTTTAATGGCATCATTTATGCATCATGGTTACCTGTATGTGTGTTAATGATGTATGGATTAATTTCTTACTGAATGGATGTTAGTGACTCTGTTTATTAGCATTTCATTTTATCTTTCAGAAAGTAAAGGGGAATATCGCCATAAAGAACTTTTTCTTTTGTGGTCAGAATCGCCTACAAGCATAACCCCAAAGATGTATTGTTGACAACATCTCCTTCGGCGTGTATGCTTTATTATCTATCTTGCTACGCGTAGTGTGATATACATGTTTAATGCATCAACCTTGTATTTTGTATCATGTGAATAAGTGTGTGTCCGCAGGTTTGAGCAAGTTCTTTTGAGACCAAAGGGAAGGCGAATAAAGCGGTAGCCGGACCCACACCCCAGACGGGATCCCTATTCCAAACGGTTCAAGGTCTGATTGGGACTTTTTACCGGGGAGATCCCCTGCTGTTGGCCGGACAGATTTTCCCGTCAACACATTCTTAAAGAAAATTAAGAGAATTCATGAATATGAAAATTTTGATTCTAATGAGGAGTTAATATAGTTTTCAAATATTAGACAATTGCTTTTTCCATTAGTATTAGTTAATGTGAATTTGGTTTTAATAAATAATATAAATTTAGAAAAATTAAAAATAAAAAATCAAAGATTTTTTTTATAAAAATATATAATATATAATTTCAATATAATAAACATATGACAAATATAATTTGTATTCCAATTTTTAATAAATATAACATAGGACAAATATAATTCGTATTCCATTTTTTAATAAATATGATGATTTTTCTTAAAAAAAAAACTTCTCAAAAATCATTGAAGTATATATGGTATGGAATAATATAATCACTATCAGTTTGGACTAATATTTTTTATGATTAAAAAAAAAATTCATGTCACCGTAAGTTGTATAAATAAAAAAATATTAAAAATGTCCAAAAAAACGAATAAGATATTTCTTTATATTTAATGAAATTGGGTGTATTTTTTAATTTATTACAAACATGTGTTGTTGCATATATTCATTAACTGAAACCCCAAAAGAAAATTCAAAATATCTTCTACTCATTCAACTACATAGGTATGTGTCATAATGTAAACCTGCATTATAAACATCAAAACTTAATTGAAAACACTTTACTAATTAGTAAAAATTAATAGAAATTTATAAAATTTAATTAGTAAAATTTATAATATATATATATATATATATATATATATATATATATATATATATTAAAATTAAAATTATATAAATTTAATATTTTTTTTCATAATAGAGAAATTGATAATTGAGCTCGACTAAGCTTTTACTTGTGACACTAGATTAGATTACCACTATAAACTTTAAATGTACTTATGTTACCTTCCCACACAAGGGAGTCAATTTGGGAGATACATACTTACCAAGTAAACTACCCCAAGGATAAATTTAAATGCAATATTATTATTTTGATAACTAAAATTAATTATAAAAAATTAAATAAACAATAGTAAATTTAATTTAATATAATTTTTACAAATAATTAAATATGTTAATAAAATTTGGTAAAATAAATAAATTAATTAAATAACAAAAAAAATTGATAAAAAAAGTTACATAAATTAAATGATAAAACAATTTGATATAAAAGAAAAACAATTACATACAAAAATGAATGAGAAAAGAAAAATTATAAATATAAATATAATCAAAATTTTCATAATTTAATAAAAAATTAATTTGTTATTAAATTTATTTTTTAATATATTTTTAAAAATTAAAATAAATTATAACAAATATGTATTAAATAAAAACGACATTTTAATAAAATTTAATATATATATACATATATTTTCAAAATAAAATCATATTTTAATAAAATTTAATATATGAATCACAACTTTAAAAATCCATGGAATCCACATCTCTTGTAAAGGTCCTTTTTTCAGGGAAAGAAAAAAAGTTGTTATATAAAAATAGTACATATACTTGATACATGCTTCGTCTTGGCACTTTCTGAACATGTAAGTTAATTTCAAAAGGAAGATGTGCTCCTACCAAAATTAGAGACAACAATGATCAAATTTTCAGGGACATAGTGATATACCAAACCCTTATGAATGAACAAAATGAAACAAAGTAGTCGCAACATAATAAAAAGAACCGCTATCCACAAAAAGTAGAAAGGATAGTCCATCCAATGATAGTTCAACCCAGAACATGATAAAATAGTAGATAAAAACACAGAAGGTCTTATCGAGAACTAAATTAAAAACCTATCCACTTCCTCAAAAATAAAATTCGAAAAGTAAAGCAATTGTTTTTTGTTTTGTTTTGTTTTTTTTTTAATCTATCTATGAGATTCGTCCATCCTGTAAAAACTAAAACAAATTCTAAACACGAAATATATATAAGAAGAAAACTCTCAAAATCTAATGCATCATGGTGATATTGAATTTAATGCATCGTTTCAATTCCATAAGATTCCAGTAACACCATCAAGAGCGTTACTGCAAGTGTTTCATAACAACCACAACAACGGGTCTTAACACATTGATTTTTTTTCAAATTCAGCGTAAAAAATGTGAGAGAACAATGATTCAGAAAAATAGCTGCCTTGACAGGACCAAGAATAAAATCAACAGAACATTACGAAAGTAGAAAGGCCTCTCCTTCGCTTCTTGGGATTTACAGTTAAATGAGTCCATGTATGTTTACTACCGCTGCAACACACACGAAGATATTTCCATTTTCCGCGGTATTAATGAAGTGGTAATTTTCTAGCACATATGTGTTTTCCTCATTATTATTAATTCTTGAAAAGCACAGGCGATGCTACAACTTCATTCAGGAAAGAGATTCAACTGTCCATGATGTTGCGCTGAAAATATCCAGGGTTCAACCAAAGTCACTCTCCCAAAACCCTTACTCCTTTGTACTCCGGGGTTACCAATTCTTATGTCGTTGAAGGTTCAACGGTTTTGAAAAAATGATGCAGAGGATCGATATTAGCTCTTCTGTCACCAGAACTTGGGCGACTTTTTTTAAGTTGAGAGACAAGTCCATAGGTTGCGATGCATCAGAATTAATTCCATAAATCCTGCTTTATATCATTTGATTAGTGGGCAGTGCCAAGAAATAAAAATAAATTTTGTCGTTAAGGGGGCTGCAGAGCACAAATCACTGCAACATACCTTCTCGAATCCTCAAATACGTCCGAGTCTCCGTTAGATCTCGACACCACCCTCATTTCTCTCCCCATTCTCTCCAGCTCTCGAAGGTTCGTTTCCATTGACCTTACATGGTTTAATTATCATACATGGTAGGATTCTCGACCACCCCTAGCTTATCCTTATAGAAAACAAACTTCCCTTTACTATGGGCTTGGTGAGAATATCCACAACTTTCTCTTATGTGGAAGTGTATTGTAATATCATGGCACCTCTCTAGGCCTTGTTTTTTATTAAATGGTATCGGATCTGCATATGATTGGGCCTGTCATAAAAAAATGGATTTTTCGAAAGCTTGATACAACTTTAATTATCATAATGGATCACTGTAGGCCCATCTCAAGAGCTAACAATATTATGTGCATATTGTGAAGCCACGACCTCACAACTTTCCAAACTTGCTACCATGTATTCGCTCTCATACTGAAATAAGTGCCACTAAATGTTGCTTCCTAGAAAATCATGAGATCACTGTTGATCCTAAGCTATAACAACATCTAGAACTACTCTTTTTTTCCATTGCACTCCCATCCCAATATGAATTTGTGTATCCCTATAACTACACTCCACCAAATCTAACATACCTCAATCCAAATGTCACTATACTAGGAAGATACTTGAGCACATGCTTTGCTACCACCTAATGAACCCTCCTCTACTCCACCATAAATTGGTTGAGTGTGTTCACATCAAACAATTTTTTTGTCTAGATGAATCGAATACATCAATGACCCGATCAATTGCTTATACAAAGTGGGATCCACCAACTCAATCTCAGAAGCATTAATATTCCTCAAGTTAGTGATCATATGTACAGACATTGACTTGCAATCCTATATGCATAATCTCTTCAATTTTTCAACTGCATACTTTCCCTACCAAAGGAAAATATCTCTCAATTATGGTCACACTTCCAATCCCAAAAAGTAGCACATCAATCCAACATCCTTCATCTCAAACTCTGAAACAATGTGCTCCTTAAAAATCCCTATGAGTTTCTTCCATCTCTCCAAAAATAGATCATCAACATAAAGTACCAATAAGTGCATCTGATAATCAAAAAGTACATAGTACAAGTTGGAGTCCACCTCACTCTTAGTGAAAAAAAATCTAAATAAGTACCCATCAATCCTATAGTACCATGAATGAGGTTCTTGCTTAAGTTTATATAGGTAGTTTTCAATTTTCATGCATGGAATTACCACCCACGCACCTCAAATCCTTGAGGCTAATCAATAGACACATATTCCTCAATTACCCCATTGAGGAAGGTAGTCTTCACATCCATCTGATGTATCCTCCACCTAATCTTCGAAGCAATAGATAGGACTACCCCACTAGATGCATATATAGTGATAGGTGCAAAAGTATCCTCTTAATCTACTCCTTCCTTCTGAGAGAACCCTCTCACCATGAACCTCACCTTATACTTCTTAAAAATTCCATCAAATACACGTTTGATATTGAAGTTCCATTCAGAATTGACCAGTGACTTTCCATCGAGCCTTGGTACTATCTGCACAACATTATTCCTCATGATGGAATTGTACTATTCCATCATGGTGTCCCTCCAAACCTGCTAGTCTAATACCTCCTCAAAGATAGAAGACTCTTATTCATTGATGTTTCTCATCAATTCCATATAATTAGAAAATCTAGAAAGTGGTCTATACCTAAAGGTCCTGCTAGGAGCCTCCACATGCTCCTCAACATCCCTCAAGGTATGATTTCCCCGTCTTAGCCTCCTCCTAGTAGATTTAGAAGGAACATGTTGCTCCCATCCCGATCATAAGGCCATGTTCATGTTATTTTTCTCTACTCAACCTCCAAATCCTCTCACTCTTAATCCCTTTCCACTATTGGATCCAATCCATGTCACCTCCTAAAGGTCCTACCCTCCTCAAATTTGACATCCCAGTTAATAATTATATTCATTTTCCCTAGAATGTAGACCATGTAGTCCTTTAAGGTTTCATTATATCCAACAATTCCCTCCTTCAATGAGGGCTCCAACTTAGTCCTCTTCCATGAAGGAATACGGATAAACTAGAATATTGAAGAAATGAATATGGCTCACCTCTAGTCTCACTCTTGCAAAAGCATCCTTAAGGGGTTTTCCTCAACTATAGTGTAATAATTCATATTCTACAAATACATAGTTGTGTTACATGCCTCCACCCATAAGAACATAAGTAGATCTTGATCATGGATCATGACATTGGTTTCTCCAACTATAGTATTGTTATTCCTCTTTTCTAATCCATTTTGTTGCAGATTGTATCACATTGTTAGTTCTTTATTGATTCGTACCTAGCTGAAAAGAATCTTGAACTCATTGGAGGTGTACTCACCCCCATTATTTTACCTAAGGACCTTGATATTTTTCCCACTCTGGTCCTCCATAAGAGCTTTGAATTCTTATAATTAACCAGAGACCTCATCCTTAGCCTTCAAGAAGTAAATCCATGTCCTCTTGTAAATAAGCATATCTAAATGTCACAAATTAAATAAAACCTAATATAGACTCCACTGACATAGGACCACAAACATTGGAATGAATCAAACCCAAAACTCCCTTCGACCTAGTGCCATTGTTAAGAAATATTTCCTTAGCATGATTTCCAAGCACACATCCTTTGGACACACCATCCTACTCTACACTAAAATTTAGAATACCAATGACCATAATTTGTAACAATGGTAGAGAACTATAGTCTATATTCCCCATCTTCCCGTGTTATAACTTGGTCAAGATATAACCATATTCGCTCTCAACATATATAACTTACTCTCTTTATTCTCTATGGCTCACCTAATGCTAGGAATAACTCCTTTTGGCCTGAAAAGTACTCATTCTCCTATAAAAAAGACATGAAGTCCCTTCCTCCATAGACAAAATGGAGATTAACTTCTTCTCCAACCTAGGTGCATATAGAACAAAATTAACCTCCATAGGAATCTATGACTCCACTTGGAATTATATGTTGTTAACACTCTCCAATACATAATTGGAATTATCACCAAGATCCACAATAAGATCATTATGCTCTTTGGATATACTAATGAAGAGGCCATGAAATATCATCATATGACAAGAAGATCCACTCTCCACAAATCATACACCATGTTTCATAGTTCCTAAATAATAATACACCAATGCCAATTACTTCTTTGTCTTCTTGGAAAAATCATCCACCTGTGCTAATGCAATCATTGATGTATTCCCATTACCTTTTTTCTTGTTTGGACATTGTCTTGCCTAATTACCATACTTATGACATGTAAAGCACTTAAATTTTCTCATGTCCTTCTTATTCCCTTGTGAAGATTCTCCTCCACCCTAGCTCTTCTTTGATTTACCCTTGCCCTTCTTTTCTTGCATAAAATGAGCAATATTATCCTCATCTCCACATCTATGTTTTCCACTAGATATCAAATTGTCCCAAATCTAGTTTTGGGTGAATGCATCCCACAAACTACTCTAATCAGGAAGCTTGTATCTTGCAAGGATACCTATTATAAAGGTAGCCCATTCCTTGGTAAAACCATTCAATGTTATCTTAACAACTTCCATATCATCCACAACTCCCCCAAAAACTAAAATTTCCTGAAAAACCTATTGAATTATCAAGAAATACGAGACTACAAATTCATATCTGTTCATTTTAATATTTCCTAGCTTTTATTTTAGCACCATATTTATATTTTTATTGTCACTTTGGTATAACTTTATTAAGGTTGTCCACATTTTATTATTTGATTTCTTCCTTGTGATGTGCGGGATTATGTGATCATTCACAATGTCCAATATGACCCCTCTAGCCTTCACATCTTTTTTATTGTTTTTGGATGCTTATGAAGGATCTAAAAGGAACTTGGATCTCTTTATTAACAAATTCCCATGCATAGGCTATTTCCCATGTAAACTAGTGTGATCCTCTCCTTCCATGGACTAAAGTTTGTAGGGCCTCCCAACCCGTCTTCAAATCTCAAAGTTTCTTTACTAGATCAATTTCTACCATTAAAATTTTGATTTAAAAAAATAAAAAAAATTGTTGTAAAAATTAAGTGTTTTTGTTTGAAACCCTTGTCCACTTATCTTTCCCTCATGGAGATTTATCTTTCTCTAATACCATCTTAATTTTTCAAGTGTCAATTTTATATTTAATATCTCATGCAATTATTATACCTTAAGAGATTATTTTACCGGGTAAATGAATTTTCTCTAGTAAATATAATCTAAAAACTACATACATAAAATTCTTTGGAACTTTAACTTAACAAATAAAAACCAAAAATATTTCAGAAAAATAACCCAGAAAATCAGACAAGAACAACAATTTTTTTAACTCTCTAATCTTTATTCATTAAATTTTCTCAAAAAATTCACAGGCTCCCTTCCCAGGGAAAATGGCCCTATAAAAGTACTCAAAAAAATACAACTAACGGAACCTAGAAAATGAACCCCCTAAAATTTGTCCAAAATTTTTTTGGTTGTCTTTCATAAGTTTGACCCTCCTAAATCTACTCGACCCATCCACTTGTGTGGCCTCAACCCTCTCAACCTCCTCACACTTACAACACCACTCCAAATCTCATCTTGACCCTCGTAGCTTCTCCAAGATCGTGGCACACCTTGGCCTCACCCTCAAGCAAATCTTGACCATCCTCTTGTGTGATCTACCTACAAAATTATGCTCACTTGAACTCGTAGCCATGCACTTTTATGATATCTTCAACCCGTGAATATCTTAATCACCAAATTTGTGCTATGACTCATGTAAACTCTTTAAAAATTCTCTTTCTAAATTTATTTTGCGTTGTCTCCATCTTCTTCCTTAGGTTCTCTTTATAATTTCTCCACAGGTCAAATCCCCAATATCCAAAGTGATTGAAGGATATAGTTAAATCCTATCTTTCTTTGATAAAAAATGGAGATTAGATCTATGCCACTTAAATGACTAATTATTTATCCTTATAAAAACATTAATTGAAAGTATACATTAATCAATGTACTTTTACGAAGTTAAAACTTAACAAGAAGACCATATTAGTTGCTCCTCTCGAACAACCACCTAAAGAGGAATTATTCTTTTCGCATGCAAGACAACACCCTCTTATATAAGACCTTCTAAAGCTGAAGTTAAAAAATCAACAAGAATACTAGAGACTTAATGGAGTTAGCTTACTCATATCCTAACAATATTTACACTTTCCATTTTTTCCTATTCGCCGCTCATCTCATTTCACAAAAATATTAATACTCTGGCAATAATACATATTTGGTATTTATAATATGTCATCCGCAAGGTCAAGTCACAAATTAAAGAACAATGTAAGCGTAGGAAACAAAACCAAAAAAGGCCGTAGTGGTTAGGGTGAAGAACATGAGAGCTAAAGGTTAAAAACAATAAAAGCTGTCTAATTCCTAATCTTATTAAAAATGTATTCACCGTAAAGTCTTGTGTTAAAACGTGTATATCTAAATCCTGGAATAAGAAATCAATGAGAAAAAATGGTAGTAAAATATAGTACCAAAGTGGCATATCTAAGAAAATATCCCTCTTAAAGGCTTGAAAATGCAAATAATGAATATTCCTAGCTCTTGAAAACAAGTTGGACCAATTAAAATACATTTTACACCATCATTTATGACTTTGAGGGTAATTAAATAAAGTTCCTCTCCCCTATACGTACGTTATTTATCTTTTTTACCTATCTATAACCAAGTGACCTAAGAAATACCTCTTGCCTTAAGATTTTTCACATTTAATAGGGGTAAGGTTGTCCCATCATGGTAAAATCAAGAATATTGTAAAATTAACCTATGTTAAGTTGTTGTTAAAAGTGATTACTTGTTATTTGTTTCCTAATGAATTATGTTGGGACTTCATTGACTCTCATATGTGAGCATTACACATTGGGACCCACGCATTATGCTTCTAGATTTCTATACTTACATTGGGATTTTCAATACTACCTTGGTATTCATGTAATAATAGATAGACATATATACATACATTGGGATCAATTCTACATTTCTTGGGATTTGTGACGCTGCATTAGGATGCATGTCACTACCTAAGGATCCATGATAGTGTATTGCTGATTACTTGTACACTTTATGGCATATGAATCATACATGAGACAATATTGTGGTTTCTACTTGATATCATGTGGATGCACCCCTTTTGGGGGCCCTCTTTCACACTCGGGGTTGAATTCTAACTTGCTGGAGATTATTTCCACAAACTTATAGAAGAGTTCTCTTCTTGTTCTCTTGTTTATTCATACCTATTCTATTTCTAAAGTCTTCTAAAAGGTTGTACCACTTATCTTCCTTGTTTCCCACACGCATGATAGTGTTCTTGGCTCTTAACTTGGTTTGAGGAGGATGCTTAAGGTTTCTAGCATGGTTTTGACCCTTTAATTGATGAGGGTGCTCATGTTTTGATGATTTTATTTTATTTTATTTATGAACTATTGGTTTTACCTTGTGCTTTCAATGGAGTACATGGTATGAACACATTATATCATTTCAAAATCATGGTATTATATGTCTGGTTAAGGGAAGCCCTTATCCATATAAAGAGGGAACCTCTCTCATTTTCTCTTGTTAGAAATAAATTGGAACACACTTCTTGATATTTGTGGTGTGAGATAAGTTGAGCCTCCAAATAAAATTTAATATATGAATCACAACTTTAAAAATCCATGGAATCCACATCTCTCGTAAAGGTCTTTTTTCAGGGAAAGAAAAAAAAGTTGTTATATTAAAATAGTACATATACTTGATACATGCTTCGTCTTGGCACTTTCTGAACATGTAAGTTAATTTCAAAAGGAAGTTGTGCTCCTACCAAAATTAGAGACAACAATGATCAAATTTTCAGTGGCATAGTGATGTACCAAACCCTTATGAATGAACAAAATGAAACAAAATAAGACCTGCACATAGGCACAAGCATAAGATCTATAAAGGGACCAGTAGCCGCAACATAATAAAAACAACCGCTATCCACAAAAAGTAGAAAGGATAGTCCATCCAATGATAGTTCAACCCAGAACATAATAAAAGAGTAGATAAAAACACATGAGGTCTTATCGAGAACTAAATTAAAAACCTATCCACTTCCTCAAAAATAAAATTCGAAAAGTAGAGTTTTTTTTTTTTTAATCTATGAAATTCGTCCATTCTGTAAAAACTAAAACAAATTCCAAACACGAAATATATATATAAAGAAAACTCTCAAAATCTAATGCATCATGGTGATATTGAATTTAATGCATCGTTTCAATTCCATAAGATTCCAGTAACACCATCAAGAGCGTTACTGCAAGTGTTTCATAACAACCACAACAACGGGTCTTAACACATTGATTTTTTTTCAAATTCAGCGTAAAAAATGTGAGAGAACAATGATTCAGAAAAATAGCCGCCTTGACAGGACCAAGAATAAAATCAACAGAACATTACGAAAGTAGAAAGGCCTCTCCTTCGCTTCTTGGGATTTACAGTTAAATGAGTCCATGTATGTTTACTACCGCTGCAACACACACGAAGAGATTTCCATTTTCCGCGGTATTAATGAAGTGGTAATTTTCTAGCACATATGTGTTTTCCTCATTATTATTAATTCTTGAAAAGCACAGGTGATGCTACAACTTCATTCAGGAAAGAGATTCAACTGTCCATGATGTTGCGCTGAAAATATCCAGGGTTCAACCAAAGTCACTCTCCTAAAACCCTTACTCCTTTGTACTCTGGGGTTACCAATTCTTATGTCGTTGAGGATTCAACGGTTTTGAAAAAATGATGCAGAGGATCGATATTAGCCCTTCTGTCACCAGAACTTGGGCGAATTTTTTTAAGTTGAGAGACAAGTCCATAGGTTGCGATGCATCAGAATTAATTCCATAAATCCTGCTTTATATCATTTGATTAGTGGGCAGTGCCAAGAAATAAAAATAAATTGTGTCATTAAGGGGGCTGCAGAGCACAAATCATTGCAACATGCCTTCTCGAATCCTCAAATACGTTCGAGTCTCCATTAGATCTCGACACCACGCTCATTTCTCTCCCCATTCTCTCCAGCTCTCGAAGGTTCGTTTCCATTGACCTTACATGGTTTAATTATCATACATGGTAGGATTCTCGACCACCCCTAGCTTATCCTTATAGAAAACAAACTTCCCTTTACTATGGGGTTGGTGAGAATATCCACAACTTTCTCTTATGTGGAAGTGTATTGTAATATCATGGCAGATCTCTAGGCCTTGTTTTTTATTAAATGGTATATGATCTGCATATGATTGGGCCTGTCATAAAAAACTGGATTTTTCGAAAACTTGATACAACTTTAATTATCATAATGGATCACTGTAGGCCCATCTCAAAAGCTAACAATATTATGTGCATATTGTGAAGCCATGGCCTCACAACTTTCCAAACTTGCTACCATGTATTCGCTCTCATACTGAAATAAGTACAACTAAATGTTGCTTCCTAGAAAATCATGAGATCATTGTTGATCCTAAGCTAGAACAACATCTAGAACTACTCTTTTTTTCCATTGCACTCCCATCCCAATATGAATTTGTGTATCCCTATAACTACACTCCACCAAATCTAACATACCTCAATCCAAACTCCACTATACTAGGAAGATACTTGAGCACATGCTTTACTACCACCTAATGAACTCTCCTCTACTCCACCATAAATTGGTTGAGTGTGTTCACATCAAAAAATTTTTTTGTCTAGATGAATCGAATACATCAATGACCCGATCAATTTCTTATACAAAGTGGGATCCACCAACTCGATCTCAGAAGCATTAATATTCCTCAAGTTAGTGATCATATGTACAGACATTGACTTGCAATCCTATATCCATAATCTCTTCAATTTTTCAACTGCATACTTTCCCTACCAAAGGAAAATATCTCTCAATTATGGTCACACTTCCAATCCCAAAAAGTAGCGCATTAATCCAACATCCTTCATCTCAAACTCTGAAACAATGTGCTCCTTAAAAATCCCTATGAGTTTCTTCCATCTCTTCAAAAATAGATCATCAACATAAAGTACCAATAAGCGCATCTGATAATCAACAAGTACATAGTACAAGTTGGAGTCCACCTCACTCTTAGTGAAACAAAATCTAAATAAGTACCCATCAATCCTATAGTACCATGAATGAGGTTCTTGCTTAAGTTTATATAGGTAGTTTTTCAATTTTCATGCATGGAATTTCCTCCCACGCACCTCAAATCCTTGAGGCTAATCAATAGACACATATTCCTCAATTACCCCATTGAGGAAGGTAGTCTTCACATCCATCTGATGTATCCTCCACCTAATCTTCGAAGCAGTAGATAGGACTACCCCACTAGGTGCATATATAGTGATAGGTGCAAAAGTATCTTCTTAATCTACTCCTTCCTTCTGAGAGAACCCTCTCACCATGAACCTCACCTTAGAGTTCTTAAAAATTCCATCAACTACATGTTTGATATTGAAGTTCCATTCAGAATTGACCAGTGACTTTCCATCGAGCCTTGGTACTATCTGCCCAACATTATTCCTCATGATGGAATTGTACTATTCCATCATGGTGTCCCTCCAAACCTGCTAGTCTAATACCTCCTCAAAGATATAAGACTCTTATTCACTGATGTTTCTCATCAATTCCATATAATTGGAAAATCTGGAAAGTGGTATATACCTAAAGGTCCTGCTAGGAGCCTCCACATGCTCCTCAACATCCCTCAAGGTATGATTTTCCCGTCTTAGCCTCCTCCTAGTAGATTTAGAAGGAACATGTTGCTCCCATCCCGATCATAAGGCCATGTTCATGTTATTTTTCTCTACTCAACCTCCAAATCCTCTCACTCTTAATCCCTTTCCACTATTGGATCCAATCCATGTCACCTCCTAAAGGTCCTACCCTCCTCAAATTTGACATCCCAGTTAATAATTATATTCATTTTCCCTAGAATGTAGACCATGTAGTCCTTTAAGGTTTCATTATATCCAACAATTCCCTCCTTCAATGAGGGCTCCAACTTAGTCCTCTTCCATGAAGGAATATGGATAAACTAGAGTATTGAAGAAATGAATATGGCTCACCTCTAGTCTCACTCTTGCAAAAGCCTCCTTAAGGGGTTTTCCTCAACTATAGTGTAATAATTCCTATTCTACAAATACATAGTTGTGTTACATGCCTCCACCCATAAGAACATAAGTAGATCCTGATCATGGATCATGACATTGGTTTCTCCAACTCTAGTATTGTTATTCCTCTTTTCTAATCCATTTTGTTGCAGATTGTATCACATTGTTA
This sequence comes from Pinus albicaulis, assembly GCA_034641835.2. NCBI lineage: Eukaryota > Viridiplantae > Streptophyta > Pinopsida > Pinales > Pinaceae > Pinus > Pinus albicaulis. Next base: position 487,738,036 of record CM076576.1, read on the forward strand.
GTTCTTTATTGATTCGTACCTAGCTGAAAAGAATCTTGAACTCATTGGAGGTGTACTCAGCCCCATTATTTTACCTAAGGAACTTGATATTTTTCCCACTCTGGTCCTCCATAAGAGCTTTGAATTCTTATAATTGACCAAAGACCTCATCCTTAGCCTTCAAGAAGTAAATCCATGTCCTCTTGTAAATAAGCATATATAAATGTCACAAATTAAATAAAACCTAATATAGACTCCACTGACATAGGACCACAAACATTGGAATGAATCAAACCCAAAACTCCCTTCGACCTAGTGCCATTGTTAAGAAATATCTACATGATTTCCAAGCTATTATCCTTGGACACACCATCCTACTTAAGCACTAAAATTTAGAATACCAATGACCATAATTTGTAACAATGTTAGAGACCTATAGTCTATATTCCCCATCTTCCCGTGTTATAACTTGGTCAAGATATAACCATATTCGCTCTCAACATATATAACTTACTCTCTTTATTCTCTATGGCTCACCTAATGCTAGGAATAACTCCTTTTGGCCTGAAAAGTACTCATTCTCCTATAAAAAAGACATGAAGTCCCTTCCTCCATAGACAAAATGGAGATTAACTTCTTCTCCAACCTAGGTGCATATAGAACAAAATTAACCTCCATAGGAATCTATGACTCCACTTGGAATTATTGTTGTTAACACTCTCCAATACATAATTGGAATTATCACCAAGATCCACATTAAGATCATTATGCTCTTTGGATATACTAATGAAGAGACCATGAAATATCATCATATGACAAGAAGATCCACTCTCCACAAATCATACACCATGTTTCATAGTTCCTAAATAATAATACACCAATGCCAATTACTTCTTTGTCTTCTTGGAAAAATCATCCACCTGTGCTTATGCAATCGTTGATGTATTCCCATTACCTTTGTTCTTTTTTGGACATTGTCTTGCATAATGACCATACTTATGACATGTAAAGCACTTAAATTTTCTCATGTCCTTCTTATTCCCTTGTGAAGATTCTCTTCCACCCTAGCTCTTCTTTGATTTACCCTTGCCCTTCTTTTCTTGCATAAAATGAGCAATATTATCCTCATCTCCACATCTATGTTTTCCACTAGATATCAAATTGTCCCAAATCTACTTTTGGGTGAATGCATCCCACAAACTACTCTAATCAGGAAGCTTGTATCTTGCAATGATACCTATTATAAAGGTAGCCCATTCCTTGGTAAAACCATTCAATGTTATCTTAACAACTTCCATATCATCCACAACTCCCCCAAAAACTAAAATTTCCTGAAAAATCTATTGAATTATCAAGAAATATGAGACTACAAATTCATATCTGTTCATTTTAATATTTCCTAGCTTTTATTTTAGCACCATATTTCTATTTTTATTGTCACTTTGGTATAAATTTATTAAGGTTGTTCGCATTTGATTATTTGATTTCTTCCTTGTGATGTGCGGGATTATGTGATCATTCACAATGTCCAATATGACCCCTCTAGCCTTCACATCTTTTTTATTGTTTTTGGATGCTTATGAAGGATCTAAAAGGAACTTGGATCTCTTTATCAACAAATTCCCATGCATAGGTTATTTCCCATGTAAACTAGTGTGATCCTCTCCTTCCATGGACTAAAGTTTGTAGGGCCTCCCAACCCATCTTCAAATCTCAGACTTTCTTTACTAGATCAATTTCTACCATTAAAACTTTGATTTAAAAAAATAAAACAAATTGTTGTAAAAAATAAGTGTTTTTGTTTGAAACCCTTGTCCACTTATCTTTCCCTCATGGAGATTTATCTTTCTCTAATACCATCTTAATTTTTCAAGTGTCAATTTTATATTTAATATCTCATGCAATTATTAGACCTTAAGAGATTATTTTACCAGGTAAATGAATTTTCTCTAGTAAATATAATCTAAAAACTACATACATAAAATTCTTTGGAACTTTAACTTAACAAATAACAACCAAAAATATTTCAGAAAATAACCCATAAAATCAGACAAGAACAACAATTATTTTAACCATCTAATCTTTATTCATTAAATTTTCTCAAAAAATTCACAGGCTCCCTTCCCAGGGACAATGGCCTTATAAAAGTACTCAAAAAAATACAATTAACGGAACCTAGAAAATGAACCCCCCAAAATTTGTCCAACATTTTTCTGGTTGTCTTTCATAAGTTTGACCCTCCTAAATCTACTCGACCCATCCACTTGTGTGGCCTCAACCCTTTCAACCTCCTCACACTTACAACACCACTCCAAATCTCATCTTGACCCTCGTAGCTTCTCCAAGATCGTGGCACACCTTGGCCTCACCCTCAAGCAAATCTTGACCATCCTCTTGTGTGATCTACCTACAAAATTATGCTCACTTGAACTCATAGCCACGCACTTTTATGATATCTTCAACCCGTGAATATCTTAATCACCAAATTTGTGCTATGACTCATGTAAACTCTTTAAAAATTCTCTTTCTAAATTTCTTTTGCATTGTCTCCATCTTCTTCCTTAGGTTCTCTTTATAATTTCTCCACAAGTCAAATCCCCAATATCCAAAGTGATTGAAGGGTATAATTAAATCCTATCTTTCTCTGATAAAAAATGGAGATTAGATCTATGCCACTCAAATGACTAATTATTTATCCTTATAAAAACATTAATTGAAAGTATACATTAATCAATGTACTTTTACGAAGTTAAAACTTAACAAGAAGACCATATTAGTTGCTCCTCTCGAACAACCACCTAAAGAGGAATTATTATTTTGCATGCAAGACAACACCCTCTATATAAGACCTTCTAAAGCTACAAAAATCAACAAGAATACTAGAGATTTTGTTGAGTTAGCTTACTTCATATCCTAACAATACTTAACACTTTCCATTTTTTCCCTATTCGCCGCCATCTCATTTCATAAAAATATATTAATATCACACATATTTGGCTTATAATATGTCATCCAGTAAGGTCTAGTTAAGCAAATTGAGGAACAATGTAAGCGTAGGTGAAACAAAACCAAAAAAGGCTAGAGGTGAAGAACATGAGAGCTAAAGGTTAAAAAATAATAAAGCTAGTCTAATTCCACCTTATTAAAAATGCATTCACTATAAAGTCTTGTATTAAAACGTGCATATCTAAATAAATGACTAAGAAATCAATGAGAAAAAAAAAATGGTAGTAAAATATAGTACCAATGTGGCATATCTAAGAAAATATCCCTCTTAAAGGCTTGAAAATGCAAATAATGAATATTCCTAGCTCTTGAAAACAAGTTGGACCAATTAAAATACATTTTACACCATCATTTATGACTTTGAGGGTAACTAAATAAAGTTCCCCTCCCCTATATGCACGTTATTCATCTTTTTTACTTATCTATAACCAAGTGACCTAAGAAATACCTCTTCCCTTAAGATTTTTCACATTTAATAGGGGTAAGGTTGTCCCATCATGGTAAAATCAAGAATATTGTAAAATTAACCTATGTTAAGTTGTTGTTAAAAGTGATTACTTGTTATTTGTTTCCTAATGACTTATGTTGGGACTTCATTGACTCTCATATGTGAGCATTACACATTGGGACCCACACATTATGCTTCTAGATTTCTATACTTACATTGGGATTTTCAATACTACCTTGGTATTCATGTAATAATAGATATACATATATACATACATTAGGATCAATTCTACATTTCTTGGGATTTGTGATGCTGCATTAGGATGCATGTCACTACCTAAGGATCCATGATAGTGTATTGCTGATTACTTGTACACTTTATGGCATATGAATCATACATGAGACAATATTGTGGTTTCTACTTGATATCATGTGGATGCACCCCTTTTGGGGGCCCTCTTTCACACTCGGGGTTGAATTCTAACTTGCTGGAGATTATTTCCACAAACTTATAGAAGAGTTCTCTTCTTGTTCTCTTGTTTATTCATACCTATTCTATTTCTAAAGTCTTCTAAAAGGTTGTACCACTTATCTTCCTTGTTTCCCACACGCATGATAGTGTTCTTGGCTCTTAACTTGGTTTGAGGAGGATGCTTAAGGTTTCTAGCATGGTTTTGACCCTTTAATTGATGAGGGTGCTCATGTTTTGATGATTTTATTTTATTTTATTCATGAACTATTGGTTTTACCTTGTGCTTTCAATGGAGTACATGGTATGAACACATTATATCATTTCAAAATCATGGTATTATATGTCTGGTTAAGGGAAGCCCTTATCCATATGAAGAGGGAACCTCCCTCATTTTCTCTTGTTAGAAATAAATTGGAACACACTTCTTGATATTTGTGGTGTGAGATAAGTTGAGCCTCCAAATTTGTCCTCTTTTTGACAATTTATCTTTCCTTATTCCCATTCCATCTCATCTTTTCCATGGGCTAAGAGTCATCTGGGCCATACAAATACATTAACAAGGAAAATGTCCATCATCAACTCAATTCTATATGTTTTAATTTGTGAAATTCATTTAACTATACAATAGGTATTGAATTGTGCCTTTTTTGTGGATAATCTAATATTCCACAGTTGGATACAAGGTTCTATAGGTTCACATGTGTAAAAAATAAGCTAAAGCATATAGAAAGTTTCCCAATGTTTCCAAGATGTATATCCACCTATTGGTCACATGTGGAAGATCATAAGTTTAGCGCATCTCCTAGGTCAAACCTATCGTAAAAGTAACCATGGCACACCTATAACATGCATAATATCTAGTGAATTAGTTATACAATCAAGTGAGCCAACATTATCATCAAACAAGTGAGGTTTGAAGATAATATTGAAGATGTTTGATGTGTGAAAATGTGTCTTATTATGATTCACTCCTTCAATAATGAATTGTGAGAATAAAACTCCTATTATAATTCAGAGACTGAGATGTCATTCTCGGTTCTAGTTCTTAGGCAACAACTTCTCAAGTTGTTTATTTTTTATTCTCTATATAATTCTTTCACCTGTAAGCGAAACACAATTTTGAAGTTAATATTGTTGTTGTGGAGAAGACTTTGTTTACACATTACAGTTAATATAAAACTATGTTATGGTGTTGATCTAATTTTTGTTGCTAACTTTAAATTCGTGATCTAAGTTTCTAGTACCTCATACTCCTCAGGAGGGCCCCGTGAATACATGTGAGTTCAATGGTATAAATGTTCTCTCATTCCTTTCTCTTGATTTATTTATGACCTATATTTACTGTATTTAGATTAATACTACGTCTTATTTATATGCTTTGCTTTCTCAGTTAGGATTTCATTTTTCCTTTTTACTTACTTTCTTTGCTTTTCCACAGGTCAAGCACTTGAGAAAAACATAAAAACCATCAAAAATATTTATTGCATTTTTCTCTCATCTCTTAGACTTAGATTTATAAGTTAAAAATTATGATTAGCTCTAGTTTAGTATGCACACACCAATAATCTCTTAGGCTTCTTTCACTTCAATTCATATCATTTGCTTTTAACTTTAGATTAAAGTTTCATTCTTTCCTTTTTAAAATCGATTTATTTTCAAAGCCTCATAGAGTAGACATGCTTTTGATTCATAGATTAGACTTTCTTTCAAGTATAATAGATTATAATTTACTTTGAATTCATTAGATTAGATTTGTTTTCAAAATTACAATACATTAGATGTCCTTTCAAATTTTAATATACTAGTTTCCTTTTCAAAATCTCAATAGAATAAGTTTAATTTCTTGTTAAATAGAATAGAATTTCAAAGTTTTCATAGCGTAGAATTAGAGTATATTTGTTTTGAATCCATTTATTTTTCAAGTCTTGAATTCGATGATTTATTTGATATAGTATTTGAGAAAATAACATGTGTGTGTGCTCACATAGATATTTTCGTGAATATGTTTTGATTTCATCTTGCAATCAATCCCATAGAATAGTTTTATTTACAATTGAAAATTGTTAGCCTAGCATATATAGTGCAAGTATACTTCACAAGAACACGAACCCTGGATTGATAATTTAATGCTAATTAATTTAACCAAAAATTAAATTACCCAAAAATATGTTTTTTATTCAAAGTAATATTCTAGGGTTATGCTAGAGGGATTTGAATCGCAAATTTTATTGAGGAATGAGTTATCAGAAGGAAAAATATTGCAAGTGAGGTATGAACTACATTTATGTTTAACTTCTTTATTTAATTCCAAGCTATATTTTATGTATTAGAAGTGAATCTCCTAGGGTTTCATTTCTTTACTCTATATATAATATAAGATTCACTTTGTGATACTTAGGTTAATTCCTATAGAATTAGCCTCCTTGTAAACTTTGCAAACTTTCATAATATTTTAGTTCAATTCTCTGATAAGAATTTTTCTCGATGTATGGGGACTTCAAAAATTAACATAAGATAATAAATATTCAAGGGTAATTTAAACCCCATAGCCCAGTTGTAAGTTCTAGTTTCAATGGCATCTCCAACAATATTTTCAAATTTCCAAATCAAACAATATAGGATTTTCTCACATATCATTGAAGAATTTAGATTTTTTTTCTTGAGTTTTGAGCTAACCTCTGTGGATATCATAAATCAAACTCAAGTATTTATTATAGGTTTATGTCTATAGGTGATTTACATAAATAAATTTGCTATTGTGGGTGAATCTAATCACCTTTTTTTTTTCCTACACATATATCTACACCCATTTTCTCTAAAAATAAAAATAGAAAACACATTAATTAAATGAAAAATTGACTCCATGGTTCAATGGTTGATGACATAATAATCCTTTCATCTATTTTTTCCCACCCACACATTGTTAAGGAGGCTAACTGACTTAGTTTTACAATTCAGAATTGAGCAACATGTTAGCCTATTTTTGTTCCTAATATCTTCATAGGGAAAATGCCATCAATACCTAATAGGAAGAAACTTCAAAGTAAAAAAATATCATGATAGTATGAAGTACTTCTTGGAGAAAAAACTATATTCAGAAGAGCAACAAAACTGGGTCACAACAATGTTGGGTTATAACTTTGAAATCATCCACAAAAAGAGAAAACAAAATATTGTGGTAGTTGTACCCTTAAGGAAAGAGGAAGACACAAATGGTTTACTATGTGCTATTTCCATTCCATAATCTAACTGGGTGAGAGAAACACGGATAGAATGGTAGCAAGATGAGTAGATATGCAAGATCATTCAACAAATGCAAGAGGACCTTGATGCAGTAGAAGAATTTACATGGAAAAATGATTTGTTATGGTATCAATATCACTTATGTAATAATTCTCAACTCAAACAGAAATTCCTATTGGAATTACACACTTCTCTTATAGGAGGACATTCGAGGTTATTGAAGACATACCATAAGGTGAAGACATATTTTTTTTAGGAAGGTTTTAAAGTAGGTGTGAAAAAAATTGCGGAAAAATGTGTGGTATGTCAACAAAATAAAGCAAATACTATCAATACCCCATGGATATTTTAGCCATTATCCATACCAATCTAGTGTTAGGAAGAAGTTTCAATGGATTTTATTACAGGTTCACCCAAATTTGAAGGAAAGAGTGTTATTATGGAAGTGGTAGATTGAATGACAAAGTATGCCCACTTTTTCTCTCTTTCTAATCCTATTAAAGAAAGTAATGTGGAAGAAGCACTCATGGAAATAATCTAAAAACTACATTTAATACCAAAAATTATTGTAAGTGATAAATATCCAATTTTCACTGGAAATTTTTGGAATGAATTATTTTCTTGTTTGGGAACTCAATTGGCTCACATCTTGTCCTACCACCCTTAATTTGATTGGAAAAATGAGATTATGAATAAATATTTAGAAGGATATATACATTGTTTTGAATTTGATGAATAGAAAAAATGGATCAAATGATTTCCCTTAGTATAATTGTGGTTCAACACATCCTTCCATACTTCATCAAAAAAGTCACCATTTATGGCACTTTCTAGATATCATCGCCCATCCATCACATCACCCTTGAAAGGGAATATAAAGGCTAAGTGGTAAAGAACCCCATATAACACCAACAAGAGGTTCTCAAAATATTTAAGGATAACTTGGTTATGGCACAAAATAGGATGAAACAACAAGTATATTAACATTGTAGTGGAAGTGAATTTTAAATGGGGGATTTCATATTTGTGAGATTACAACCATACAAACGGATGTCCCTCAAGCAAAAAAAAAAGGAAAATGAATTATCTATTTTTGAAATGTGTAGCTTGGGAGGTAATCCCACAACCCTTGGGTTATTGGGTTTGTGAGGAGCTGACCCATAGAAATGTAGTTTTGTGGGCAATGTACCCAAGCAGTGGCCTTTATACCCAAAGTTGTGGGTGAACTACAAAAAGAGAAAAATAATTGTTTATTCATTGAACGCATGAGGGGCACCCTTGATGGGCTAAGGGGAACCAGGGCTTCAATGATGCGGGCAGTGACAAATGAAATACATTTTATTTATTATGTTAATGGCATTTTGACATGTAGGCTCAAGTCAGCTTGGGATACAAGTCATGTTCCTTGGTGGCTAATATAATACACTAAGGAAACTATAAGTAGAGTTCAAATGAAGCTCATTTGGCATTCATGAAAGCATCTTTCTCATGTGATATATTTCCAAGAGAAGATAAAGTTACCTTAGTGAGTCGCAAATCCAAAGGAGAGATGAATTTGGTGCTTGTATGGTCTTCCTTGAGTTTGAAATGGAGGTCAAGTTTTCCCAGCTTAGAGGAGGTTTGTCTTTGTGATTTTCGGCCCTTAATAAGGTTTGTTTTGTGTAGGTTGAGTACGTTGGTTTATTCCCTAGTTATGGCTCTTCCTAAGTATTTTTTGCCTCAGTTAAATTTTTACTTAAAGTATGCAAGGCATTCACTCAAGTTCTGTTCATGGAGAAGAGGAATACGACCCTAAGAAGGTGAGGTTAAGTCTGATTTATCTCTATGATGAAGACCATAGATACTAAGGAAAATTGCATAATGTTTTAGGTGTGTTGATTGATCCTAAAGAGGGATGCATATACCCTAAGTTGTGAACATAAGTGTTTGTTGTTTAGACAAAGGTAAGGGCTACTATTACAGTGAAGGAAGAAAGGTAGAGGAGGGAATATTTATTGGAGTAAAGAGCTGAAGGTAATGTGGAAGGCTTTTCCAAAAGGTGGTGGTTGGAAATCATGATAGTAATCCTTATTTTCAATGATTTGATGTTACAAATTCACAGTTAGAGGGTTGTTTGACAAAGACGTTATAAACAGTCACCTTTGGAGAAACTAAGGGATTCTTAGAAGGGAACTTGATAAAGACCATAAGTACAAGGAATTAGAAGGAGTTGAGTTATTTTTGGAGGGTAGATTAGTTGGGCCTAAGTTTCGTAACATTGGAGGAGAAATGGAATTGATAGAAGGAAACATTTGATGAGAACACTGTTACCGATGAAATAGGTAACTGCACTGGTACCTACTTTTTGACGTAGCAAGAAAAACACCCAATTTTGAAAAGTGGTGATGCAGAATCAATTTTTTTTTTAGCATGTTTTTGGCACTTTAATTTATTATATATATATATATATATATAATTTTTTTTTTTTTTGTGATGCTTTTTATGTCGATTTTGAATAGTGGTGGCGTATCATCACCAATGTTTTTTAAGAGGATTGATTTTGACACTATACATTTTCTAATGTCTTCTTCTTTCGTGAGATGTTTATTTTTAAGTGCATTTATGTACTTATGTTTTAAAAAGAAAAAAATATATATTTTTTTTTAAATAAAAATTTGTAATGATATCTTCACTTTTTCAAATAGATAAAAAATGAAAAAAGGGTCGATATTATAAAATTTATATTTTCTACAAGTTTAAGTATTGCTAATTAATTTTTCAATGCACATCAAATAATTGTCGCTAAAAAACCAATATTTTGAACGATATGACAAAAAAATACACATTTTCAATACAAATAGAATGCAAAAAATACACTTTTACAGACTTTAAAAAAAAAAAAAACATGTTAAATAAACTAATTTTTGGGAAAATCTTAACAAAAAAACTTAAGGAAATAGCATTTTTATTGAATTTTGTGTAAAAAAATAATAGTAATCACATGTTTTTTGCAAAAAATAAGGATTCTTCTCATAAAATATCAAAGTCTAAACATTACAAGTAAAATTGATTAATAGATCTCAAAAATGAGCTTTGTTTGCAAGCATAACTTAAAGATCCTCAACAATATCAACTAATACATGTTCAACATCATCTAGAACATCATTGATGGCTTCTTCCGCAGCATTTTCTACTTCATTTTGGTCATTGTCATCTTCTAATGGATCTTTCATGTCTGCAAGTCTTCCAAAGTGTCACTTTCCAATCATTCCATATAATGGTGGTTGAGGTTCCTTTTCTTTTTTTGCCACACGTGATTCATTAAAATCCCCTTTCCTCAAACCAACTTCTTGCTTCGCATATGGAAGTAATTCAAGATCGTTAATTCTTTGTTGAATAAATTTGCATTGCATTGGGTCTTTTTTAATGGCAATGCAATTTCTTCCTTTTGGTAGGCAACATGCTAGTGTTGTACCTAATCATCAAATACAAAAGAAATAAGTAAGAAAATTAGTATAAAGACATAAAAAGTAAAAAATAAAATATTTAAATTTAAATTTGTATAATAAAACTTACCTGAATCTAAAAATAGATCCAAAAACCAATCTCCTTCATTTGACGACATCGCCCGGCCTGACTCTCGCCCCCAGCTGGGTGAAGGGAAATTCCGAGAATCGCCCTCCACCCAGTTGGGGGCCATAGACAGGCTGGGTAGCCCTCGACGGCGCCAGTCGGGGTGATTCTCGGAATCGCCCTCCGCCCAGCTGGGAGCGATTCTCGGAATCGCCCTCCGCCTAGCCAGGGGTGATTCTTGGAATCACCCTACGCCCAGTTGGGGGCCGGAGGCAGGCCAGGCAACGTCATTGAGGGCTGCCTAGCCTGCCTCCAGCTCCCAGCTAGGCGGAGGCAGGCTGGGTAGCCCTCGATGGCACCACCCGGCTGGCCTCCGGCCCGCGTCTAGGTAGAGGGAGATTCTCGGAATCAGACTTCGCCCAGCCGGGGGCCGGAGGCCGAGGGGCGGCACCGTTGAGGGCTGCCCAGCCTACCTCCAGCCCCTAGCTGGGCGAAGGGCGATTCTGAGAATCACCCTCCACCCAGCCGCGGGTCGGAGGCAGGCTAGGCAATAATCGACGGCCCCGCTCGGCCTGCCTCCGGCCCCCAGCTTAGTGGAGGGAGATTCCGAGAATCACCCTCGGCTGGGCAGAGGGTGATTATGAGAATCACCCTCGGCTGGGCGGAGGGAAATTCCGAGAATCACCCCCGTCTGGGTGAAGGGCGATTCCGAGAATCACCTTGGCTAGGCGAAGGACGATTCCAAGAATCAGCCCCGGTTGGACAGAGGGCGATTCCGAGAATCAGCCCCGGCTGGGCAGAGGGCGATTCCGAGAATCACCCTCCGCCCAACCGAGGGTGATTCTTGGAATCGCCCTCCGCCTAGCAGGGGGGCGGAGGCAGGCCAGGCAGCACCATCGAGGGTTTCCCAGCCTGCCTCTGGCCCTCGGTTGGGCGGAGGGCGATTCCAAGAATCACCCCCGATTGGGCGGAGGGTGATTCTCGGAATCACCCTCTGCCCAGCCGGGGGTGATTCTCGAAATCACCCTCCACCCAACTAGGGGTGATGCTCAGAATCACCCTCCTCCCAGCCAGGGGTGATTCTAGGAATCACCCTCCACCCAACCTAGAGTGATTCTCGAAATCACCCTCCGCCCAGCAGTGGGTGATTCTCGGAATCTCCCTCCGCCCAACCGGGGGTGATTCTCAGAATCACCCTCCGCCCAAGCGAGGGTGATTCTCAGAATCACCCTCCACCCAACCGGGGGAGATTCTCGGAATCTCCCTCTGCCCAGACGGGGGCATGAGGCAGGTAGGGCGACGCCGTCGCAGGCTGCCCAGTTTGCCTCCGACCCGCGGCTGGGTGGAGGGAAATTCTCGGAATCGCCCTCCGCCCAGCCGGGGTCGGAGGCAGGCTGGGTAGCCCTCGACGGTGCTTCCCAACCAGCCTCTGGCCCCCAACCGGGTGGAGGGTGATTCCGAGAATCTCCATCCACCCAGCCAAGGGCTGGAGGCCAGCCAAGGGGTGCCATCGAGGGCTACCCACCCTGCCTCCGCCAAGCCAGGGGCCAAGGCGGAGGCAGGCTGCCCATCGAGGGCTACCTAGCCTGCCTCCACCCAGCTGGGGGCCAGGGCTGAGGCAGGCTAGGCAGCCCTCAATGGCGCCGCCCGACCAGCCTCCGACCCCTGGCTGGGCGGAGGGAGATTCCGAGAATCACCCCCAGCTGGGCAGAGGGCGATTCTGATAATCACCCCCAGTTGGGCGAAGGGCGATTCCAAGAATCACCCCCGATTAGGTGGAGGGCGATTCCGAGAATCACCCCTGGCTGGGCGGAGAGCGATTCCGAGAATCACCCTTGGCTGGGCAAAGGGCGATTTCGAGAATAATCACCCTTCGCCCAGCCGGGGGTGATTCTCGGAATCGCCCTCCGCCCAGCCGGGCCTAGAGGCCGGCTAGGCAGTGTCGTCGAGGGCTGCCTAGCCTGCATCTGGCCCCCGGCGGGCGGCAAATTAATTTTATTTTTTTTTAACAAAAACTATTATAATAAAAAAAAAATATTGTTCAATATAAATAAATAAGAAAAACTATTCAATTAAAATTTTAAAATATAAAAAACAATAAAAACGAATTAAAAAAATATGTTTTAAAAAATAAACAAACAAATATTAAAAAAATTATTATTTTTTTTTTTTTTTTTTAATTTTTTAAAATTAAAACAATTATTATTTAAAATATTAAAAAAAAACAATGAAAAAAAAAATGTTTTAAAATATAAACAAACATATATAAGAAGATTTTAATTTTTAATTTTTATTTTCTTAAAACTAAAACAATTATAATTTAAAATATATAAAAACAATAAAAATATTTTAAAAATATGTTTTTATATATAAACAAACAAATATATGAATAATAAATTTTTCATTTACTTGTTCATTTTAAAAAATTGTTTAAGTCATATAATTTCTCCATAATTTCATGGTTCAAGTATCTTGAAAACTTAAAATTTAAAAACTTGAGATTTACAACTTTTCATTAAGGTTTTTATGCGCTACGAAATTGTATCTTTAATGTTATGGTTGAAAATAATTACAATTTTAGGGTTTTTTAGAGTCAAGATATTTTATGTTTAACAACATAGATAAAAATTGTTCGAAATGATAAGCCCTTCAGACATGATTTTGTTTATATTTAACATCATCTATCAAAAAAATTAGAATTTTATGATTTTTCAATGTCTTAATATGCTGTCTTTAATTCCATTGTTACAATGTGTCAAAAGTGTGACACAATGTTTTTTTTTGTTATTCCAGCATCAACTCGTTTTGTTTTGAGGGTGTTTTTTTCAATCATTTTTTCAAGAAACAATTTCGTTTTTAGCATAGTTTTATAAAAAGGTGAAATTTGACCTTGAGAAAAAAACAAATGCGTTCTGGAATACACACTTTTTGTTTTTGGGGCGTTTTTTCATGTTTTTTTTAGTCTTTTTGGGCTAGAGTTCCTGTTTTGAGGTAATAGTTCATGTTTCATCGGTAACATTGTTTGAGTTGATGTGTAAGAGAATCTGAAGTTGTAGAGGACCTTGTGATAAAAAATTGAAGAGGCATTAGAGAAGAAATACTCTTTGCAAGTATAGAAGGCAAAGGACCTACCAGGTGTTCAAGGCAAACAAAATGAAAGGGTTGGTGTAAGTGCTTCTTCAACAAGTAAGTCAAGTTGTTCTTGTTCAAGGGAATATTGATGGTCATATGTTGTTAACATCAAGCCCTATTTTCCTTGTATTTGGGCTAATTGTAAGGGCCATGATCCCTGGTGTGGGAGTCATATGTTTGTTGTATTAAAGTTGTAATATAACAGGTTTTGGGTTTGCAATTTATTTCTTTAGTACTTCATTGATTCATTGTTGTACATTTTCTGTTGTGCAAAGTACTCGGTGTTGTGGAATTTTAGTGTGTTTATGATTCTGTTTTAGACATATACCTATTTCTAGTGCCATGAAAAATAAACAACTCGAGGTATTATGGTCCCTACAAGGTGTTACAGAGGATTGGAAGTGTGACCTATAAATTAGAGTGCCTCCATCTTCACATATGCATCCACTCTTACATGTTTCTTGCTTAAACAAGGTCATTGGTGATAAAATATTCTACCAGAGATAATTGAAAAGGGGAAAATAATACTAGAGCCCAAAATTTTTTTGTAGAAAAGGACTAAGTAGCTGAGAAATCAAGAAATGACTAAGTACCTCATCAAATGGAAGAACCTATCATTGAAATAAGCAACATTGGAAGATGAGTGTTTTATGCAAACACCCATAGATAGTAAATTGTTGAGGAAAACACTTCATTCAAGTACATGGGCATGTTAATCCCTATATAAGCCCCATGTTAACACAAAAAACCCTTATTAATCCCCATATTTTGAGTGCTTACATTTCTATTGTTATATTGTTACGCAGTCTAAAACCCCTCATGGTCACATTTATTATAATTGTATCATTTGTCTCCTATATATACACTAATGATATCTAGTATTAGGATCATCAAATATTTTCTTTTTTTATTGTATTTATTATATAAGGAGGTTTCCCCTTCGAAGTGGATTGTGATTATTGATTTCTTATCATTTTCAAGGTGCAAGGATCATAAAAATGAGCCTCATTTTCTTCCCTTCCATTTTCCGTAAAAACATTAGAAGGTTCATAGTACACTTCCTCAAGTGTTCCATACTTCGTAAAAATTTTAAAACAAATGCAAAGATCCACCTTCCCAAACTAATCTTCTACACATTGCACGTCACTTATCTCCACACTACTCTTCACACCTGGGATATTTTTCACTTGTGTGCGGAAGACTCCCACACAAAATTTTCTCTGCACATCTCGACTTGTGAATTTTACACATTAAATAATCCTACACCTTATTATTATTCAATTCCATTAAAATTATCTCTCTCCCTATAATTTATACTTAATTAAATTCATGGAAATATGCCTTGCACACCTTTGAAGGGAAATTAAAGATGCATTTAAGAAAACATGTTATTCAAGGTAAAGGGTGATTAAATAGTGTAAGTTAAACCAATTACTTCATATCTCCATAAAGTACCCACCTTACTCAATTAGCTTCTAATTATGATTTTCCCATGTTCAGAAGAAGATGGTACATGATGAAGATATGTTTAAGTAAATTCCATTCATGAACTAAGCCTTTAAACAACTAAAAGCTTCATAATGTGGGACTAAAATATGTCTTGTACATAAAAGAACATTGGAAGGATAAGAATAAATGAAAACTAAAAGGGATAAAGAGGAGTTTTGTGGGGATATTATTAATTTTCTTGCCCACTAGGACAAGAAATTCCATCGGTTGATTGTTTATCACTAGTTTTCAAATTTATCTTTGGAATAGAAGATCAAGAACAACATCTAGATTACTAGTTTGGAAAATGTTGGATACATCCTAAAAATATTTGATTTCATAGAATTAGTCTCCTAGCATGCTCGATGATTTTACCCAAAGAGAAAAACAATTCAGGTTGTTGTTCAAGGGAAGAACCCATTCCTTCTCACGCTAAAGTTTTTTAGAAGAATGTTACAATTTCTTGACCCAAAAAAAGCCTCATGTTTCATGAGGCATGTTCGTTCTTGCACTCCTTGAGTGATGGTTTGAGTTTTCTAAAGGATTTCATAATTCAGTCCACATAAATACCTACCAATTCCATAACAATTGGCATCTCCCTACTAGTATATCCTTATCACAAATTCTCTTGGTTATTCACATGGTTGATGGGATGAGAATCAATGTCTCATTATCCAAGTTAGTTTTTATATTTTGTACTTATATTTTAAGATATAAACCATGTTTGATTGGGAAGAAATTATCTCAAATGAAATTACTTTCAAATTTTCCAAATATCTAAATATCTAGATGTTCTTAATTATGACTACTTACCTAGTTTTGGTGGCAGTGTTATGTAATGTGTTTATAAGTCTTCCACTAAGAAATAATGTGAATGTTGAAGTTGAATTAGTGTAATTATGATATCCCATTCTATGGAAACACAAGATTCCATTTCATTTTTTCCTTATTCAAGATAATTTCATTGGAAAATTTAGATATGTTGACTAGAGCTAAACCTCAAAGAATAACTCAAGAACCACAAGGCTTCATAAAAGGAAAAAAAGTTTTTTTTCATGAGGAGGGTGAGGGTTATAATTATATTAGACTATATGTTCATGAAGGAATCCCTTTACTACTTCTTGTGTTTGTTTGTAATGTATAATTTGTTATTAAAATATGTAGACAATATTCATGATGGTAAATTATCTTTAACAAAAATAATTAGAATAAATTCATTTCATTACCCATTAATATATATAATATTATTATAATGTGTTTTTCTCATTTATATTAAATATAATAAAGTCTCAAAGCATTCAACTTAAAGCAAGTTGAACATATTAGAGGCTTTAACCTTGGAGGGATATTTTGAAAATATTTAGCATCCATGAGATATGGTAATTTATTGACTGGAATTCTAGAGGAAATATGAAATAATGACTTGATGCACCAAATAAGGAAAACTAAATAAGGAATAAGGATTTGGCTATCTAAATTAGCATGAATTCTCAAAATCAACAAATTGAAACGAAACGGAGAGGGAAAAGTGTGAACAATAAATGTTTCCTTTATTCCCTA
Organism: Pinus albicaulis; assembly: GCA_034641835.2. Classification (NCBI taxonomy): domain Eukaryota; kingdom Viridiplantae; phylum Streptophyta; class Pinopsida; order Pinales; family Pinaceae; genus Pinus; species Pinus albicaulis. The sequence continues at coordinate 487,754,915 of CM076576.1, forward strand.
GGGATGTATGAGTTCCTCTTTTGCATGTAGGAAACATGAAAAAACATAACTATAGGAGATAATAATGACATTATTTCGAAAGGGGATGATGGTGAGGAACCACCTTACCTTAATCTCGAGAAAGCTCATATCGTTTTGCACTCAAAAACTAAGAAACGTTTGAGCAAAAAGGATTCAAAACAACTTGAAGGGACCATTGATATGGAAGTGGATAATGATACAATAATTGATTGGGTGGAATTGAGGATAGATGAGAGTCAAAATATAATTCATGAAGATTCAATGGTATTTGAAGAATAATATTTAACCCTACACAATGCCGAATACAACAAGGAAAAAATAAAATTTCAAATTGAGAAAGCTAATGTTAAGAATAAAAGGTGACAAAGGAATGAATATTAGAAGTGGATGTTTTAGGGGTTGAACCTATATAAATCTTGAAACCACACATGAATGTTGGAGATTGTATTACCCACTCTATCCTAGAGAAATATATAGAAAATACAAGGTTAAAGAGGAAGATAAATGAACTAGAGGAGGCTTTAAGTCCTAGACATATGTTTACAACTCCATTAGCCATAAACACTCTTGATCAATCATCCCAAGTGACAATTTCCGCGTCCAACTAAATAAAGAAAGAATCCAAGATAGTTAGTGGAGTTAGAATGTATGTCATAGAAAACATTAATAAAGCACTAAACATTATTTTAAAAGCCCAGGACATTGGGATGGACATCTGAAATATTTCACAAAGGAATTCTTCTTTTATTGAAGACTTGCATAAATATTTAGAACATGATCCACTTTTTTATGAAAATCATATAAATACATTTATTGCACAAGTTTAAGGTGTGGATGACTTCCAAAGAATTCAAAAAGGATTATCATTGAGTCGAATGATAAAGAAAATAAAGGCATGATGGGTTGCTAGTATATAGGTACTATAGGACCATATTGCTAGTTGTGCGAATATCACTAATAGGAGAAGTGATTCTTTATTTAAAGTGATTAAAATTGTTGAATATGTTGAAGGGATTAAACTAATAAGAGATTCTATGTTGATACCTAAAGATTAATTAGAAGAAAAGATGAGCATATTAAGGATATCATGGGATAATGAATTCAATAATATTAATGATTTCCTTGAAAAGGAGATTAAAATATGTTAGTTACTTTTATTAATGACAATGATGACCACTTGATGGATATTAAAAAACTGTGCTTAGATTTCAAAGAAATTAAAGAATAAATCCTTCACTATATCACAATTCCACCTATGAAGGAATATGTACAAGAGTGGTTTAGAAGATCCTTAATATAAATTGTTAATCCTAAATAGCTTCCTCATGAAGTTACATCAAAAATATTTGAAAGTCTAGGATATATACTCCAACACTTGGATGTTGAAAGGAAGATACCATTCCATCCATTCCTCTGCAATTTTGTGAGTGTATTTTATTTTTGAAGCAATTTTCCCTTATTTCTTCTCAATATTTGATCATCCAACTTTATTAATTGTATTATTCATTTGTAAAGTCAATCCTTAAATACATTTCTCTTATCTTCCAAGTTTTCATACTATTTTATTTGTTCCATCCCATCCCAATCCATTTAGGATGAATGCATATCTTATATTGTTTAAGTATCATGAACATTTTTTAGTGTGATAGGCACACTCCTTATTTAAACTTGAACTCCAAATTGTAACATATTTCACTCTCATACAATGTTGTTTCAAGAGTTCATGACATTAGTGATTTCAAATAATTTTATAAAGCATCATATATCCTAAATGTTATCTTATGCATCTTATGGTTCTAAATGAATGAAATCATTTAAAGCACTTTGAAAAAAATTGAGCCATTATTTTATTTGTTGTCTCTATATATTGCTTCAAAATATGTCTCTCATGTTATAAATGGATGGATGATGGAATGAGTCACATACTTCTATTTATGATTTTTCCATATTTTCTACTGTACTTTTATTTATTTATTTTCCCTTTTTAAACCACATGGTCCACTCATAGGTGTAGAGTGTTGAATGTTATATTTATTTATGTGAGAAAAATGCATTTAAATGTTAGTGTGAAATATGAGTACCACCTTTATAAAAATGTAGAGGGGATCTTGAATATTCCCTAGGAGGTTGACCTTGTCCTTAATAGGAAAAGAGACCAATAAGGACTTGGAATGGGAAAGACCACATCTCTGGTCACGTATCCCATATTCCTTAAGTTTGGCAAAGGAGATTAAAAAATTTGTCCTCCATTTTAGTACAATCCACATTAGAGTGAAGAGGGGGATTTTAAAACCCTTGTAATGGAGACTCATTAGTTATCCATTCGAGTAGACTTAGATCATCATTCATCTACACAATTTGCATAAAGCTTACTTTCCCTAAAAGACAAGGTGGTCGTATGGGCTTGAGAAAAAATATAGTAGAGGTCTAATCTAATCGAGGAGACTAGATATAAATTCACTTCTTGGACATTGCCTTCGGATTATCATTTGAGTAGATGGTCACATGTGGTAGCTGTAGAAACAAAGGGTTATATTTCTATTATATTATGAGAGGGAGTTGAGGTTAGACAATTGAGTATTACTTCGGGAAGTGGTGGATCGAAATAAAATGTTTTTTCTAGAATTTTTCTAACCATCGCAAGGATTCAAACAAGATTTGGAACTTGGTTAATGAGGAAAAAGATAAAGTAAATGGGCTCAAGGATCTAGTTATCTTGGCAGTTAAACATTTTTAGAACCTTTTTAGGGCTCCTGACCATCAGGACATCAATGCTATGCTAAAATTACTAGATAATTTTCCAATATTAGTGGAGGATGAGAAAATATGGGTTTGTTCAAGCCAACAAAAACAAAAGAACCATTGGAAATTATTAAAGCCATTTAAAAAGACAAGGGTTTAGATCCTGATGGTTGGATAATGAAATTATTCACTATTAACGGTATTGATTTACTTAAGGTTTTGGAGTAGGTTTAATAATTAGGGAGAATTCCTGGAAATTATAATTCTACCTTCATTGTCCTAATTCTAAATGTGGACTATCCCAAATATTTTAATGATTTCCAACATAATTCTCTCTGTAACATTTGGAAAAAAATGTTGTTGTTAGGATTAAACCATCTCTATGATGATCTCAAATGAAAATTTTGGTTTTCTTAAAGGTTGAATGATCCATTAGGGTATTGGTTTGGCACAAGAAGGAGGAAATACAACAAAAATATTGGTAGTGACATCTTGGTCCTTAAATTGGATCTCTTGAAAGCTTATGATCATGCCTCACACACTCACATAAAATTCTTGTTCATACATATAGGATTTGAGTTATCTATGGTAAAGTATAATATGGGATGTCCAATATATTCACCCTTTCCATTCTTAATAAATGGTCCCAACTTTGTATTTTTCAAGCTTATAAGGGGTCTCCTCCAAGGTTGTTCACTTTCTCCATATTTATTTCTTCTTATTGTAGAGGGGCTTAGTAGACATCATAAGTTATAGAAAAACAAATCTCATCCATGGGGTATTGATTTCATAAAACATCTATCTCACACAATTATTATTTATGGATGATGTACTCTTATTTTGTCTCTCTAATGCAATAGAAGGAGAAATATACAAACAAAGAGTTGAAATATTATGTAGAGCTGCATGAATGGAAGTTAATATGGAAAAATTAGAAATATACTTCTTGGAGACTAAGGTTACAATATGAGAAGTGAATGGAGTTTTTGGCTACAAAGGTCTTGCTCTCAATGACAGATTCAAATATTTGGGCTTCAACATTAAGCCCAACTACTATGTAATCATAAATTGCAAATGGCTTGAGACAAAATTTGAAAGAAAAATAAATTTTTGGTCCAATAATTGGATTCCATATACGAGACATCTTGTTCTCATTAAATCTGTAATTGAAGGAATCTCAATTTATTGGCTTCTTTTCATACTTATTCCAAAAGGTATCCTTAATAAAATTTGTAAAATATATTTCAACTATATTTGGAAAGGATCCTCATAATACTTGGGGTCATGCTAGAAACATATTACGCTCCCCAACGAACAAGGTGGTAGGGGTATCAAAAAAATTGTTGAATTTGGGAAAGCATTAGCAAGGAAGTCCTTATGTGTCTTTCTTGATCGAGACAACTTGTGGAAACAAATTCTTAATACAAAGTATATCAAGCCTAGGAAAATATTGGATTGTATCTTCTCTTAACAAACTTCTAATAAAAATTCGTCCAACCAATGGAAAGCCATATCTAGGGGAATTTTGTTGGTATATAATCATCTAAAATGGTATGTTAGATCAGGATCCAAGGTTCACATTGGCACAAATGTGATTATAGGGTTTAATCAAAATATATTTTTGTCTATAATTATTATCGGATTTATACATGAAATAGGAATATGAAAACTTGATAAGAGTGTTTGTTAAGGCTCTATCGTAATCAAAATCAAGGGTGGCTCTTTGCATTTGATCTCCACCTGGATGCAACTTGACACTCTTTATGGAACATATTCATTTCAAAACTGACATATACACAGATTAGGATAATGAAAGGGGATGACAAGCTAGTGTGGGACTACAATACAACTAGGGGTCAGTTCATGACAAGGATAGGTTATGTTTCCTTGTAGGAGAATAATTAGGAAAATAATTCACGGTGGTAAAAACATGTGGAAATCAAAGGTTCCACTAAAAAGTATTTTACTTTTCTTGCTAATTATTTAAATCAAGTGCTAACTTGGGCTCAAATGTAAATAAGGGGATATGAGGTGCCTAGCTTCCATGTCCTCTATTGTTTGTGGTCAAAGATACATGACATTTATTTCCCACTGCACTTTTACTAGACTTGTTTGGGACCTTATGGAATATTAGCTAAATTTTCAAGGCCTTTAACATAAAAAAAGTGTAGAGGATTTCTATTAAGTTTATTTTGAGCTACACTCCTTGAAAAATATTGGAGCTCTACCACTTGTTGTTAATTAGGGCATCCAGGTGGCACGTAATAGATACTTTTTTTGCATGACACAAAACATCTAATCTCATTGTCCTTTACTTTTAGGACAAACCAATTATTAATCAAGATAAACCTTGGGGCTTCTTTGATGGGGCCAACCAAGAGGATGGTATTTAGTATGGTATGCAATTTACCTTGCATCTCACTGAAAACCACAATTATTTTGTTGGTAAAGCCAAATATTATAGCTAAGACAAACAAAATGGGAAAATTTAAAGAACTTTTTGGTCTATTGGAAGATACCCTCATAACCAATGTTCAATTCTTACATGTCTTCGAGGAATCTGAATTGGCCAAACATTGGATGCATGAAAAAACATGGATTTATAATTTATGCCTCATGTCCATCACTTAGCGGTTGAAAGAAATTGTGTGACAGTTTCAGGATATATCATTTTCACATGTCTATAGAGAACATAATGCTCTAGTGAATGTCCTCTCTAAGGAGGCACTTCTTCATGAAAAAACATTTCATCTAAATTAATTTAGGGATGGTTCTTTCATTTCCAACAATATTTTAAATTTAATACTTTGGGGCTTATGAGCATTAGGTATTGTTGACACACTTTTATGAAAAAAATTCAGAAGAAATTTTAATTCCTAATGAAGTCTCTCTCATAATAAGAAATGAAAATTTTAAAACTTAAACTTAAAAAAAAAAATTATCATATCATGGTAGATAGGACCCCACCTACCAAAACTAAGAGTTAAGTATAATTTAAATCAACCCTTTGAAACATTCCACCCTCATGAATTAAATTAAACATGATGAAAATTTAAATCATAATGAATTCCCAAAATAATTAAACTCCTCAACTACAATGAAATCATGTATAAGAGGATGAAACCTACCAAGGGAAAATGTGTTACACACCCAAAGTAGAGGTATGAATTAGTATTATTGAGTTGTCATTTTGAGATGATTTCAATTCTATGAGTTACAAAGGCTAATATGTTGGTGGCAAAAAATTTCTTTCAAAGGAGAGACAAGGTTGGAGAGAAAATATTAATTCTTCTGCATAATATCATAGGTATACTTGAAGTTTATACAACTTAATTATCTACTTAGAAATTATATTTTTTAAATAACTAGTGCTAATAGCTCCTTAATATTGCAGAAAAAATTAAGTTGATTTGAATTATATTAGAATTCCAAAAGAGTTTTCATAAGTTTTTTTAGACCCTAATGCTATCTTGGATACTTGTATATGGTTTTGTAAGATTGTAAGCATTTTGACCTAAGTCTCGTCATAGGTTTTAGCAGAGACATACCATGTAGATTTGTTATACTCATTATTTTAATACAAAACAACCAATGATTTCTACCTCTCTTTTTTGCACATGCCTCTCTATATTTTACTTAATTACTTCAACAATTTGTTTATGATATTTCTATAAAATTTTACATAACACATGCTCTAAAGAATCCTGATATGTTGATTAGTATGTTGTTAATTAAAATTTATCTTTATTACAAATAATTGATATCACTTGTACAATGTATTCTTTTATAATTTTTAGCTCTTTATGATTGAATTGTTAATACTTCATTTTTTTAATATTATATGTAATTATAAATTATATTATTTATACTGCAAAATCATAGTAAATTCTATCTAAAACAATCATTGATTTTTCAGGAATAAAACAAGCAAGCTTTAATTCCATTATCTCATATGCTCGTGTTAATTAAAATTTATCTTTATTACTTGGTGGAATGAAGCTAAGGATGACATAGTGAAAAATCTTTTGCTGATTGTTTCCTAGGGCACTTGGCTTGCTCGAAACAGGGTCATATTCAGGGACACTGTCCTCCCCTCAGAACTTTTAGCGGTGGAAGGGGTCTCCATTTTTTAGAATATTCCCATGGCCAGTTCTAATAAAAAAGAGAGGGTCGTTAGGGTGGAAGAGATCAGAGGAGATATTCCTTGGGATTACTTTGATGGTGCCTCTGACCCACAAAATAGATGCGGAGTAGGGATCACAATCCATTTCCCTTCCGGAAAGCTTTGAAAAGCCTCAGTGGGCCTAGGATCAGGAACAATCAACTTTGCAGAACTTCAGTCCCTTAAAATTCTTCTTTGCTGGCTTATCCATCTAGGAGTGAGATTGGCCCAAATTTTTTGAGATTATTTGAATATCATCAAATGGTTTAATGGAGAATTCAAATGTCAAAATTACATGTTGCTTCCTCTATTAGAAGAAGTTTTGAATTTGAAACAATATTTTAACGAGCTATTTGTATTCCATATCTACAGGGAACGAAACATGGATGCAAACCTCCTATATAAGAAGGGCATATAACAGTTTGTGGGCGTCTGATCCATAAAATAAATCGAAGGAGAAATGATCCTCTCCTCGAATCAACCTCCTTTTGCTCCTTAACATGTTTTTTCTTTCTCCATGTTTTGGGACACGGACGTTTCTGTGTCCACTGAATTTTTTTGTTATTTGTCTCTGTCTGAAACTTTATATTCACTACAGTATAGGTCACGCATAAGACTATTTGGTCTTTCTTTTCTTTGAAGTATTTTACTCTAAACAAACTTTTAAACGTTATGGATATTGTTTTCGGGCTATTTTCCTCTTCTGAAGGAGATCCGATTTTTCCCTACTGTTTAAAACTTTGAATATAAATTGAATATCTGCAAACATGTGGTTTTAGGCCTTTCTCGTTTCCTATTTGGGTTGTTTTCCTCTTGTAGAGGAGGCTCGGGATTTGATTTTGGCGCAGTTTATCTATCATTTCTATATGGGGTGGGAGGGAATCATCTTATGTTTTTCTCCACAACCTGACAACTCTATGTCTTTTTTGGTTTCTTAGGGACAAAATCATACAATTTCTTGAATTACATGGGGCATATACTCTGTAACTTTTTATTTTACTCAATAGAAAGTTCAATTTTTTCGTTGGAAAAAAAATGTTGTTCTCATTAAATTTTTGATTGAACCAATCTTAATTTATTGATTTCTTTGGATACTTATTCCAAAAGGTATCCTTACTAAAATTTGTAAAATAGATTTCAACTATATTTGGAAAGGATCCTCATAATATTTGGGGTCCCATCTTGCATCTAGAAACATATTATGCTCCCCAACGAACAAGCTGGTAGGGGTCTCAAAAAAATTGTTGATTTTGGGAAAGCATTAGAAAGGAAATCTTTATGTGTCTTTCTTGATCAGGACAATTTGTGGAAACAAATTCTTAATACAAAGTATATCATTCCTAGAAAAATATTGGATTGGATCTTCTCTTAACAAAATTCTATTACAAATTCTTCCAACAAATGGAAAGCCATATTTGGGGAAATTTTGTTGGTATACAATCATCTAAAATGGTATGTTAGATCAGGATCCAAGGTTCACATTGACACGAATGTGATTATAGGGTTTAATCAAAATACCTTTTTGTTTATAATTATTATCGGATTTATATATGAAAGATGAATATGCAAACTTCATAAGATTATTTGTTATGACTCTACCCTAATCAGAATCAAGGGTGGCTCCTTGCATCCGATCTCCACCTGGATGCAACTTAACACTCTTCATGGAACATATTTATTTCAAAACTGACATATGCACATATTAGGATAAGGGAAGGGGGTGAGAAGCTAGTGCGGGCCTACGACACTACTAGGAGTCAGTTCATGACAAGGATAGGTGATGTTTCCTTAGAGGATAATAATTGGGAAAATAATTCATGGTGGTAAAAAAATGTGGAAATCAAAGGTTCCATTAAAAAGAATTTTTTTTACTTTTCTTGCTAATTATTGAAACCAAGTGCTAACTTGGGCTCAAATGCAAATAAGGGGATATGAGGTGCCTAGCTTCCATGTCCTCTATCGTTTGTGGTCAAAGATACATGACATTTATTTCCCCACTACACTTTTACTAGACTTGTCTAGGACCTTATGGAATATTAGCTAAATTTTCAAGGCCTTTAGCATAATCAAAGTGCATAGGATTTCTATTATGTTTATTTTGAGCAACACCCGAAAAATATTAGAGCTCTACCACTTGTTGTTAATTAGGGCATCCAAGTGGCATGTAATAGATACTTCTTCTTTTTTTAGAATAACCTCTCCTCCCCAACTTAGGCAGTAGTTCAAGAACTTTCTCTACTTTGTTTGCATGATAAAACATCTAATCTCATTGTCCTTTACTTTTTAGACAAACCAATTATCAATCAAGATAAACCTTGGGGCTTCTTTTGTGGGGCCAGCCAAGAGGATGGCCTTTAGTATGGTATGAGATTTACCTTGCATCTCACTGAAGATCACAATTATTTTATTGGTAAAGCCATATATTGGAGCTAAGACAAACAATATGGGAGAATTTAAAGCACTTTTTGGTCTATTGGAAGATACCCTCATAATGAATGTTCAATGCTTACATGTCTTTGAGGAATTTGAATTGGTCATACATTGGATGCATGAAAAAACATGGATTTATAATTTAGGCCTCATGTACATCACTTAGTGGTTGAATGAAATTGTGTGACAGTTTCAGGATATATCATTTTCACATGTCTATAGAGAACATAATGCTCTAGTGAATGCCCTCTCTAAGGAGGCACTTCTTCGTGACAAAACATTTCATCTAAATGAATTTAGGGATGGTTCTTTCATTTCCAAACAATATTTTAAATTTAATACTTTGGGGTTTATGAGCGTTAGGTATTGTTGACACACTTTTATGAAAAAAATTCAGAAGAAATTGCAATTCCTAATGAAGTCTCTCTCATAATAAGAAATGTAAATTTTAAAACTTAAACTTAAAGAAAATTATCAATTCCTAATGAAGTCTCTCTAATAATAAGAAATGAAAATTTTAAAACTTAAACTTTAAAAAAATTATCATATCATAGTAGATAGGGCCCCACCTACCAAAACTAAGAGTTAAGTATAATTTAAATCAACCCTTTGAAACATTCCACCCTCATGAAATAAATTAAACATGATGAAAATTTAAATCACAATGAATTCCCAAAACAATTAAACTCCTCAACTACAATGAAAGCATGTATGAGAGGATGAAACCTACCAAGCGAAAAGGGAATACACACTTAGAGTAGAGGTATGTAATAGTATTACTAAGTTGTCATTTTCACATTATTTCAATTCTATGAGTTACAAAGGCTAATATGTTGGTGACAACAAGTTTCTTTCAAAGGAGAGGCTAATATGTTGGTGACAACAAATTTCTTTCAAAGGAGAGACAAGGTTGGAGAGAAAATCTTTAATTCTTTTGCATAATTTCACATGTATACTTGAATTTTATGCAACTTAATTATCTAGTTAGAAATTCTAATTTTTCAACAAGTAGTGCTAATAGCTCTTTAATTTTGTAGAAAAAATTAAGTTGATTTGAATTATATTAGATTTCCAAAAGAATTTTCATAAGTTGTTTCAGACCTTAATGCTATCCTGGATGCTTGTATATGGTTTTGTAAGACATTTTGATCTAAGTCTGGTCATAGGTTTTTGTTATACTCATTATTTTAAGACAAAATACTATTTCTACCTCTTCTTCTGTTTTTCACATCCTCTCTATATTTTACTTAATTACTTCAACAATTTGTTTATGATCTTTTTTATAAAGTTTTAAGCAACACATGCTCTAATGATCTGGAATCATAATATATTGATTAATATATTATTAACTAAAATTTATCTTTATTACAAATTGTTGATATTACTTATACAATATATTCTTATATAACACTTTTAACTCTTTATAATTAAATTATTAATACTTCCTTTTTTGATATTATACATAATTATAAATCATATTATTTATACCACAAAACCATAATAAATACTATCTAAAATAAAACAATATATATTTTATAACATTTTCAGTTTTTTTATAATTAACTAATTAATACTTTATTTTATTTTAATATTATACATAAATATAAATCTTGTTTATACCACAAAACCATAGTAAATTCCATCTAAAACAATTACTGATATTCCGAACACAAAACAAACGGGATTTAATCCCTGTGAGATCGAGGGAGTTCGTCAGAGAAGCATAAAACCTCAGCAGGTTTTATATTAAATGTGTGTACTTTGGAGGATCGTATTGGTATACGTTTCATTGGGATGTATGCATAGTTATGATTAGTGTAGAAATAGTTCTATTGATATTCAAAAGACTAGTTTATTGGCATCTTGAACAGTGGACATTGAGCTATAAACACTTTTAAAATGTATTTTCAATTTTATATTTAAATAAAATTAATCTTTTTTTCCCCAAAAAACTAAATATAAAATATATTCAGGTCACTCTCGATCAGATAATTATATAATTTATTTTAAATATAAAATATATTCAAGTCACTCTCGATCAGATAATTATATAATTTATTTTTTAACGATATTTAATGATAATTTAGAAAATGGTGTATACAATTATATTGTTTTACTTATTGTTTAATAAGTAAAATATACATTCACTTTTATGTTAAATTGGATGGTTTATTCTATTAATTAAATTTGTTAATTGCTTTGGATTACAAAAGGCATTTACTTAAATTTTGACATCGCGAAAGTACACATGGAAAACTTGAGCCAGGTGTGGAGTTGGTTAGGTTTATTTCAAAGAGGGTTGATTTTTGGCTGTATTTTGAAGAATTCTGGCATGTAATTGCTTCTATGGATGAGATATGGGTTGATAATTTAAATATTTTTATATAATTTATTTATGAGAAAATAATATAATTGATTGGTAAAGAAAAAAATATTATAATTATACATTGTAATTATAATATATATGGGGTATCATTTAAATAAGTGTATAGGTTTGAAGTATGCTTTAAAGTAGTTTATGTTTGGTTAAGAGTTTGTCTTTTTTAAAACTAAGGAAACATGTTAAAGATCCCACAAAGATAAAGTCTGTCCCTTATGATCACTAGCAGGTAATTTCGGGTTGTGTGGTTTTCCTTAAGTAACAGTGATGAATTAGCCCACATTCACAAATAGCAACCAATGATGACTTTCCTCACTGCTGGTTTGACAACTGAGTTATGCTAGTTTTTCCCACTATTGTAAAACAATTGAGTAGTTTTAATTGCTAAAAGTATGTGTTTCTTTTTAATACGTTAAATGTTCAAATCCAGAGGGGAGCAGGAGTATGTACACCTTCATAGAAAATCATTATGTAGAGGCACGATATTTATCTCACAAACAAGGGGGCTTCATACAACAATTTGGTATCTGGATGTGGCCTAAAAATATATTATTATTTATTATTATATTATTAGTAATTTCACACATAAGGGATGTGCGTGCATGGGGAGGGGGGAACAAGGTTTCACCCCAAAGGAATCTAGAAGTTAAGTTTTCTTGTAAGTTAGGGGTTATGACCAACAATTTGGAAAAATCTTATGCTCTCTACCGAGGCATTCCCATTTCTCGCTCTCATTACCCCTGTCATCTCATTGTGTTTGGACACTCCTTAATCCTCATTTGGCACATGCAAAAGAGAGCTCATGCCAAAGACCTCCTTCTAGAAGCTATCTCTCCAAAATTAGAGCTTTATCATCCTCAATGGGGTGTCAAATTAACTAGTTCCAAGCAAAGAAGGAAATACACCTTGGAATAAAAATGACCTATAGTTTTAATGGCCAACATTGCCTCATTCCAATTCCTTAACCATGAGCATCACAAGTGTCACTCTACATGTCTCCAACAAAAGGCGACAAAAGGTTATAAATCCACATAGGAGGAACATCCCACCATCCCTACCCACTCACTTGGCACTCATGACTTTACAACCCCCCTCGTGGATATTGTTCTATTCTCCTTAATTGCACACTTTGCAAGTGGGATATTTGTCATCTCTACTCCCTGATCTTGTTCTATTGCAATGTAGGTTGACAGTCTAGCGATCAATGCCACCCTTTACTCAATATTATTCTCTCTAGTTTTAAAAATAGCAAAGGCACACACATCATCCAGGTTGTTCCTCCCATCTTCCACGGACTTCATTGAACTTTGCTAGACTCATGCATAGATGCCCTCTCACAAAAGCTCCATTCAAGGAATCGATTCAAAATTGGAGGCACTCATAGAGCGAATTGTAGTCATGAAAGAGGTCGAGGGTGTAAACAAGCTTGGAGGGTATATATGGCTTTCAACACACCTACGCCTAAATTTTTTGGTCAATATGTTGCAATTTGTGATGATCAAGTTGATGAATGAATGGTTTTCTCTTATACTCGCAAGTGAAAATGGTTGGCCATGCTATACTAGGGGACTTCCAAGCAGCAGAAGATGCTCTTGGAGGAAAAGATGTGGTCTACTAGGATGCAGAAGGGAGAACGAATATAACTGTTCCTTGCAAAGCTTCAAGAGGTTCGAGATCAGCTAGCAGTTGTAGGGTCAGTGCCTCAGGCCATGGAGATGGTAAAATTGGCTCTGAATTCCATTTCCGAAGAATGACAAGTCTTTGTCCAGAGTATCCTGGGCAGAGAGAAATTTCCAGACTAGGAAGGAATGTGGGCAACTCTTCAGCAGGAAGAGATGAGAAGAGACTTAATCAAGTGAAAGCTTGATGGCAACAACAACAGTGAGACGAAACCCAAGGAGGAGGATGAGAATGCAGCCATTGCATCTAAGGGGCAACAGGAGTAGCAGAGGCGGAAAAGGACGTCTCGAAGATCAAATGTTTCATGTGTGGTGAGATGGGTCACTACACTACTCAATGTCATCTTAAGAATAAGGACAAGGACGAGAAACATGATCCGTAGGCTGCAACCGCGAGGATCGAGGAGGAAGAGTTTGTGATGATTTCCCACATATCTCTAGGGGAGAAATGGGGTGATCTAGAACTGTAGTTCAGCAGAGTTGAAGTTGGGTAGGATCCTTGAGGATTCCACCTATTGGATCAATATCCTGCTACTGGAGCCCAAATCAGTAGTAGCAATATGGCCCAGTGTCAGTGGGTGCAGAGGAGTGTAGTAGTGACAATTTAGTGGCTAGTGAGTGCCAGAGTTTGAGCAGTGCAGATTAGAGTTGGCAGCAGTGCAGGAAGGCACAACGCAGAGTCATGTAGCAGCGCAACATCTTCAGAGGGTCATCGCCGAGACTAGCAGGAGTTATATCTTCAATATCAGATACATCATGCTGAACACTTAGTTCAGAACTTGGATGTTTTTATGTTGCATTAGGCATCAGAGTTGCAGTGCAGTAGCAGTTGGAAGCAGTACACAGGTTCAACAATAGGATAGATGCAAAAAAACAATTTTTGGTGGGCAACAGTGTCAGACATTAACAACGCAGACATGATGGTGCCAAATTCATAGCAATATTTTAGCTGGATGTACTGCTAGAGCACATTCCTTGCTAAGAGGGAGTGTTGATTTTTGGTAGCATCGAATGTGCTTTAAGTCTCAAATTTTGCAGGGATAATTAGATACATGTATTCCAAAGAACAGAGAAAGATTTTTGGTAAATTCCACCCGAATTGCGTTTAATTAAAATAATTAATTATTTATAATGGGAGCCTGAGTTTAAACTTAGCGAATTAAAATAATTAAAGCATATTAATAAAACAGGGTGTGAATCTTCTAGAAAAAGACGAAGATCAAGTCAAGTTAATCTTAGTCATTGATTAGTGATATAATATCAGCCATTGAAGTCTAAACGAGAGGATTATAAGAAGGACTTGATGGGAATTTGGAAAATACATCGATATAGTCTAGAGATCGAAATTCTTTAGTGAGCAGTGCTTAGGGATAAGATCTATTGAGTTGATTTTTGTAGAGAGGGGCAGAGATAATTTTCTAGTTGGAGATATTTCTTGATCCGTAGAGTACAAGGCAGAGAGAGCAGAGATAAATTTAGAGAGGGAACGTAAATACAACAACACAGAGGCCACGCACATCTTCAGAGGGAGTCTGTATTTCTGCTGGGGAATAGTAAGGATCCAGTGCTGGAGCCGGGGTGTGAGACTGAGAGGCCAGAGGACTGGAGTTTCAAGCTAGCAGAGAGATCAGAGGAGCTGCAACGTAGTCCCAACAGCAGTGACTGTGTAGGTGTGACACATTACTACGTAGAGAATGCACAGAGACAACACAGAGTCCCATATCCAGTGCAGATTAGAGCCAGATCTTCCAGTGACGGGGTGAGATCATCTCACTATATTTTTGTTCATTTAAATCTCTGTATAGGATTTCCATTCAGGGCATCAGAAGAATTGTACTTATAAATTATTGCTTAATAATATCAAATCCTCGGTTGTGGCACCGGTTTTCCAGCATTGGATTCTTCTGTGGACTTAATCCAAAAAAAATGGTGTCACTTGTGTGTAATTTCTTTTCTTGCTCAGATCTTGTTTATGCCTTTAATTTCCACAGTTTATTTAAGTGAGGTTTTCAATGTGATGTATTCAGTTTTTGTCGTAGTTAACTGAAAATAAATTGTTAAGTAAAAGTTAACAATTCGGTGAATATTGTCTAGTTGATCCAATAAGATTCTAGATCTAGGAATTTTCACAGTTCCAACATAAATGAATCAAATTACTTATACCATATTCGCAAACTAAATTCTCTTTATCTTTTTCTTTGAATCCATCTGGTTGCTCCATATAAATCTCCTCTTTCAAATCTCCATGAAGGAAGGTTGTTTTGAAATTTAGCTATTCACATTCCAAATCTAAAGCATCAACAAGACCAAGAATAACACTTATGGATGAGTCTTAATAATAGGAAAAAAAATCAGTAAAATCAATACCTTTTGTGCAAACCATTTTACCACAAAATTTTCCTTGTACTTTTATTTCTTCCCTTCACCCTCATGTTTAATATTGTATACCCATTTTTTTTGTAAGATGCTTCTTCCTTCTAGAGGCTTTACTAATTCCCAAGTTTTTTTTTCAATCGAAATTCCATTTCTTCCTCCATTTCTTTCCTCCACTCTTTTCTAGTTTCCACTTTACATGTTTCCTGAAAACTATCATATTCACATTCATCAATTAACAAAACATAATTTGAGGGCGGATACCTTTGTGAATGTTTATGTGTCCTCATAGACTTGCGAACCAATTGTGGTGGTGTTTTTTCTAGTTGGACTTATTCCAAATTTTCCCACACATTTTCTTATTGTTGTTTTCCATCATTTTCAACTTGTTGTTCGTCATATTCTTTAATTTCCTTCCCGTTTTATTGCAATGGTGGGATATCTCTAATCCTGTTAACAATTTTCTTTACCAATTTCACTTGTAGACCTTTTAAACATTTCTAACTCATTAAATATAACATCCCAACTTATAATAAATTTATTTTTAACTGGATCCTAATGGCAATACCCAAACTCACCATCCGCATATCCCCAAAAAATGCATCTCATGTATTTATCATCTAACTTACTTCTATTCTCTCTTGGAATATGCATAAAATGTTAACATCCATAAAAAAATTTAAGTGAGAATAATTTACCTTCTTACCAATCCAAACTTCTTCAAGAATGTCATCATCCAAGGTTGTAGATGGTGATTGATTTATGAGGTAACAAGCTATCCTTACAACTTCTTCCCAAAAATTATTTTCCAATCCTGATTTGGACAACATATTGTTCACTTTCTCCATTTAGTCTTTATGTAGTACCATTCTATTGACGAGTATCAGGGACAGTCTTTTCATGCTTTATGTGGAACCTATTGCAATAATACTTGAAAGCATTTGAGTAATATTCACCACCATTATCTGTCCTTGAACACTTCAATGGTTTTTTAGTCTCTCTTTCAACAACAACATGAAAATTTTGAAATATCTCAAAATCCTCACCTTTCATTTTCATGGGATATTCCCAAACATTCCTAGATGCATCATCTATGAACGTGACAAAATATGAGGCTCCTCCTAAAGACTTAATATTGATTGGCTCACACACATTAGAATTTACCAGTTCTAATATACTTATTTTCCTTTCATGGAAACCTCTCATAAATGAAACTCTTCGTTGTCTACCATATATGCAATGCTCACAAAGATTAAGTTCATGGGATTTCAAACTTGGAAGAAGATTTTTTCCAACAAGGAGTTTAATGCCTCTTTCACTCATGTGACCCAACCACTTATGCTATAGATACATTTAGTTTCATTCTTTTACAACAATAGACACTTTCAATATTATTGTGTTTTCCCTTAAATTATACAAGGCTCCTACCTTAAGTCCTTTAGCCATGACCGATGCTACCTTAATAACTTTCCATGTTCATTTTGTGAAAAATCCTAGATCTGGATTCCTACTGCAACAAATCTGAATTACTTCTCCTATTATTTGATAATTATTTCATTACATTGAAATACCAAAGTAATTACTGAAGCAGTCTACACAAATAATACTGTGGAATAAATCTAAGTGCTGAAACAATCTGAACAAAACTCAATGAAAAGCAACCACATTGACACAATTATTTTTGGCCTAAGTCCCCAGAAAAACCAAACTTGGGAAAACTGGTGTAGCAGATTTGAGGGTTTGTATTATTAAGCAGCAGAATATTGAATACAACTAGGTTGCCAACATCTGGCAAAACCTTTAGAGAAATCTAGACAACAAAAATGACTGTGAGATATACCTCACTCAACAAGTCTCCGGCTAATCAAAACAACGTTGATGAAGCCCTCACTGCCTCTGCGTGATTTTTTATGCTGGATCTACGTAAGCTTGCATAAGAAAGCTAGAGGGACTGCGTTACCCCTTCCTGTAGCTGATCTGGATGATCTGAAGCTGGATCTTGGACCTCCTGGCTCAGAACCCCAACCTCTATTTTTCTCCGGACTGACTCCAAGAGACACTGAGCTGGATCTGCATGATTCTCTGTAGTAACCGCGTCACCCTAGCCAGAAATTGTGTTGTCTCTCTCCTGCATTGATGCTGCCTCTCTCTGAAATGTATTCTTGGCCCTCCTGACCAATCTTTGCTTTTTCCCCTCTCCGGATCTGATCACTGAATCAAATCACTTAGCAAACCCAACCCTAGTGATTTGTTCTTGATCAAAATCTGTGTCTTCTCACACAAATTCGAAAATGCTCAATGGCTCAAGTGTCAAGTGTATTTTCCATAGGCCCCTCACCCTCCTTCTTATAATCTTCCATTGACTCTTCAACGGCCAAGATTAAAACATAATCAAGGGCTAAGATTAACTTGGAGGTGATTCATGACTTTATCTAGAAGATTCACACTTGATTTAATTAATACACTTTAATTAATCAAATTCCCTAAGTTTAGACTTAGGAAAACATTAAAAATGATTAATTAATTTAATTAAATCATATCTAAGTGGAATTTTCCAAAACCATTTATGGGTTTTATGGAAACATGTGTCTTAGCCTATATACAAAATTACAAGGCTAGAGCACACTGGAAGCTACCATAAATCAACACTCACTCTTAGCGAGGAAAGTGCTCTAGAAAAACACCTCAATGTGCTGCTGATCTGACTTCTGGAACATCTCTGTTGTGCTGTTGATGCTGCTCACCAACATTACACAAAAATGTTGCAACTGTACTGCTACTGACTTTGCATGTTGCTACCAACTGCCACTATACTGCAACTCCCTCTAAATTCTGCAACCATGCTGCTGCACTGCGTGAACACTACTCTACACTACGTGAGCACCACTATGCACTGCACTGCCTCTCTGTGCACTGCATTGTTGCTGCTACTGCTCATCTCTATTGTTGTTGCACTGCTGCTATTGTTGCTAATTGCAATATAAAAACATCCAAAATTGGACAAGTAGATCTACAATTGAAAAATAAGACTGACTGCTGCTAGTTTTTGCACTAGCTCTCTGAAAATACTATGTTGTTGCTACTTCTGCACTGCGTGAGCACTTCTGCTACTGTTGATGCCTCTTCTCTGCACTAATCAGGCTCTAGTATTGCTAGCCACTGCATCATCTCATCTTCTTCTGCTGCTGCTGTCCATCCTGCTACTGTCTTTAGGCTGTTGTAGCTCACATGTGATCCAAGAGTTTTGAAAATACTCAAGGATCCTGCCTCCTTGTAGATTATGGATCTACAAATCCAAATCAACCCACTTTTCTCCTTTTGGAATATGAGCTAACATAACACAATATTTCTCTGCCTCAATCTTGGCAGCTCCTGCATGTGGATCTTCCTTCTCCTCTTTATCTTTTTGTTAAGAGGACATTGTGTGGCATAATGCCCCATTTCTCCACACCGGAAGCACTTGATCTTCGATAGATCTTTCTTCTTCTGCTTCTGTTGCCCTTTTTATGCAAGGTCAGTGTTATCTTTTTCCTCCTTCTTAACCTTTGAACTGCTACTGCCATCCTCCAAGTGGATTTTTAGGAGATCTCTCCTCAACTCCTCTTGCTGTAATGTTTCCCACATTTCTTCCCATCCTAGAAGCCTTTCTATGCCCAATATACTTTGGATGAAGACTTGATAATCTTCGGAAACAGAGTTCAGCGTGAGCCTTACTAGCTCTGAGTCTTTAGGAGCAGATCCTACTACAGACAGTTGATCTCGGTTCTCCTGAATCTGAGACAAGAGGGAGTCAAAACGCTCTCCCTTCTTCATCCTGATATTCTGCATCTTTTCTTCAAGGTACATCTTCCGCTGCTCGGAAGATCCTTGGTACAACTTTTCTAGCCCTACCCACATTTCTCTAATAGTGTTTTTGGCTGCTATGTGAGGTACAACATGATCCTTCACTCCATCTAGGATCAATCTCTTGGCTCTAGCCATATTCTTTTTAAATTGCCTCAGGTGTGCTACATTAAGAGGTTCTGCAACTGCACTTTCAATGAGGGCCTTTAGATCATGCTCATCAAGGAGAAAATTCTATCCTTGATTTCTAGATAACATAGTTGGAGGCACCCTCCAATCTATCTTGGTCACGCAACCCGTTGTTGGCCATATCCTCAACTGTCGATACCTTGCTCTAACCCTCTGCTCACCACTTATACACTCCCCTTGTGGAGAATTTCACTTCTACTCACATCGCACGTGAAAAACCGAGTTTATTTGAGTAAGAAACTCTCTAAGATAAAGAAATCCCCAACTCGTTTTTCAAAATTTTCTCACGCTTATGCACTAGCTCTTATTGTCAGGCAATAACTACATCCTTTAGCTACGCTGCGTTATTAATCGCCTTTTCTACAACTAAAAAAAGCTTACCCCTCTTTCAACTCTCTTAAAGGGAGCTCTTTGGTAATCGAAATGCCTTCCCGGATTGGACAAAGATATTTAATTTTCAGGAGGTTCAAGATCGTCACGTAGATCCCGTACTCATACAACACCGATCTCATTAGTTCTCTTTGTTTATATTGCACTTCAGCTTAAATAAGCTCCGATACCATGTGAAAATTCCTAGATCCGGATTCCTACTGCACAAATCAATTAATTCTCCTATTATTTGATAATTATTTCATTACATTGAAATACCGAAGTAATTACTGAAGCAGTCCACACAAATAATTCTGCCGAATAAATCTAAGTGCTGAAACATTCTGAACAAAACTCAATGAAAAGCAACAACATTGACACAGTTTTTTTGGACTAAGTCCCTGGAAAAACCCAACTTGGGAAAATCGAAGCAGAAAATATGAGCGTTTGTATTATTAAGCAGCAGAATCTTGAATACAACTAGGGTGCCAGCATCCAACAAACCCTTTAGAGAAATCTAGACAAAAAAATGATTGTGATATATACCTCACTCAACAAGTCTCCAACTGATCAAAACAACGCTGATGAAGCCCTCACTGCCTCTGCGTGATTGCTTATGCTAGATTTGCGTAAGCTTGCTTAGGTAAGCTAGAGGGACTCTGTCACCACTTCCTGTAGCTGATCTGGTTGATCTGAAGCTGGATATTGGCCCTCCTGGCTTAGAACCCCAACCTCTATCTCTCTTTGAACTGACTCCAAGAGACATTGCACTTGCTCTACATGATTCTCTATAGTAACTATGTC
This sequence comes from Pinus albicaulis, assembly GCA_034641835.2. NCBI lineage: Eukaryota > Viridiplantae > Streptophyta > Pinopsida > Pinales > Pinaceae > Pinus > Pinus albicaulis. The sequence continues at coordinate 487,775,907 of CM076576.1, forward strand.
ACCCTAGCTAGAAACTGCCCTGTCTCTCTCCTATGTTGATGTTGCCTCTCTCTGAAATGTATTCTTGGCCCTCCTGACCAATCTCTACTTCTGCCCCTCTTCGGATCTGATCATTGAATCAAATCACTTAGCAAACCCAGCCCTAGTGATTTGTTCTTGATCAAAAGCTGTGTCTTCTCACACAAATTCGAAAATGCTCAATGGATCAAGTGTCAAGTGTATTTTCCATAGGACCCTCACCCTCCTTATAATCTTCCATTGACTCTTCAACGGCCAAGATTAAAACATAATCAAGGGCTAATATTAACTAAGAGGTGATCCATGACTTTATCTAGAAGATTCACAATTGATTTAATTAATACAATTTAATTAATCAAATTCCATAAGTTTAGACTTAAGAAAACATTAAAAAATGATTAATTAATTTAATTAAATCATCTCTAAGTGGAATTTTCCAAAACCATTTTTGGGTTTTGTGGAATACACGTGTCTTAGCCTATATACAAAATTACAAGGCTAGAGCACATCCAATGCTACCATAAATCAACACATTTTCCAAACATTGTATGGTATCCTTCATCATCTAACTTCCCAATGGAAATCAAATTCATTCCAAGCTCTGGTACATGCCTAAATTGTTTTAGCAATAAGTTGAAACCATATTTTTTCTTTACTATAACATAGCTCCTACTACTATAATATCACAAAGACTTTATTTTTGTAATGAAACCTCACCCATATTACCAGATTTATAAAAAATATTTTTTTCTCTACTTGGAGTAGCATGATAGGAAACTCCAAAATCTAAAATACAACCATTATCATGATGAGAAACTCAAATACATGCATATTCACAAGAAACAATGATTAATACCTCACCTTCTTATGCAACAACAATGGTTTCTTCATTATTGTTGTTGGTTGCCTTTTGCTCCTTTTGCTCTTTTTTCATATCCAACAATTATTTTTTATGTGACCACATTTTCCACAATGATGGAAAATTATTATTCCATTCCTAGCCTTTGATCTACCTCTATATTTTGAATTCCCTTGTCAATCACATTCAATTTACCTTCGACAATCAAATAGTGCTAAAGCTTCTCCTCCCTATTTTTTTGAAACTGATTTGCATCGTAACTCCTCCTTCATTAAATAGTTGGTAACATTATTAAACTTCAGGGTCCTTTAAAATGCTTAACCTCTAATAGATACTATCAATTTTTTCTAAGTATCTAGCATGAAGCACATGAGCAGGATTACTATTTCCTAGCATATAAAGTGATTTTGACAAATGCAAGTTGACTAGTAATTACATTAAATTTATTTAATTTCTCTGCAACTAAAGCACCCTCTTTCATCTTGAGATTATATAATTATTCATTGGGAACACTTTGTTTGATGTCGTTTTCTTCTCTTATGGGTCATGCAACTTTTTCCATAGACCTTTTTTTGTCTTCTCCTGAACCACATTGAAATTCACATTCTTTTGCATGTACTATCGAATTGTAGCGATGGGTTTCCTATCTAACTTCTTCCAATATTAATCTTCCATCATTAAGGAATTATTTGCTAATCCATTAATTGAAAAGCATTGATCCTTCAAGATCAATATAGTCTCCAACCGAGGTTTCCACAGGGATAAATTAGTCACATTAAGCTTCTCCATATCACTCATTATAGTCTCCATATTTCTCAATAAACCTAGCAACAAAAACCAACACTTATAGTAGTTGTTAAGAAAAGATGAAAGGAAATATAATATTTTTAATTAAAAATTAAAAAAAATAAACAATGATTGAGAACAACAACACCAAATATTTGTTGAATTTCCATGACCTTGGGTCTAGGTTAGAGTCTTAAAATCTCTGATGCTACCAAAACAAGAATCTCAACCAGAACTACTTTGCACAATGGAAAAGATAAAGCAATAAATCACACATGCACAAGTATACACAAATTTTAAAAAAATTGTACAATAATGTACAACCCTAATCTTCGTTATCAAAGAAAATCTGAATAATACAATAGTATATGGTATACAAGATACAATGACAAAAACGTTGCGCAGACTCGATGTTGTATCTTGTCATGCCGGTCCTTCACTCCCGTACTACTCACTAGCTACCCTTTAGTCCTTCAAAGGACAACACATCAAGACTCCAGGAGGGCTGCCACCTAACACTATTGCACATCGCTTATTTAGCACGTACACGGGATGATCTGATATACTCTTTGGGTAGGCCTAATCCTTAGCTACAATCTGCCAGGCTAGCAGTCACCTTTGTCCATCAAGGTGTTTCACTTCGACACCAATCTTCACCCAATATTCATCTCCTCTTCGTCACTTCAAGATAGCTCTTCTACGGATACTTTGGGCTATCAACACACTACCCTCCACGAGACCAATTATTCTCAATACTTCACTATAGTTTTTGCTCGTAGGATGGACTTTTCATCTCCACAGAAAGTCCTACAAATGGCACCCACATGCTTCAATGTAAACTAATCCAAATATGGTAAACACATTGTGATCCAACACACACAAGATGTACCAAAAAACATGTTTCAATTCTTTGTTTTAGGGTCCTTCGATTGCTGTAATTCTGGACTGGTTAGGGCACCACCCCATAGTCCCTAACAGTCCTCAAATCTGACCCAGAATTACTCCCTTTGTTTCGGCTTCCCTTTTCCAGCAAGATCTAATTCCATGTTGTCTATTCACTGCACCAGCTCCCTCAATTAGGCCTTATGACCCTCTTGTCTTTCCTAGAACAGGTTTGCAGTGGATTATAGGGCTTGCAACTTGCGACACCAAGCCTTCTCTTTGTTGCAACAACCCTTCTCAAGGGTTTGCACCCTTCCTTCTGCCCCCAAAAAAAAATACTCTCCCTCGACCTCCAAGAACAGATTTGCAGCCCTCAATACAACACCTCGGCCTCCACCATATGACCCAAAAATAGTCTCCAAATCACCTTGTTGTCTTGCTCTTCCTTGTTGCAACTAGGGCAGAGAAATCCAAGCTCATCTTATGTTTATGTGTTTCACATTAGATGAGGAATAATCCTCCCGCTCATGTTCTATTTATACACAAATGAAGGGCTTATAAAACGTCATCATAAGGGGCTGCCAACTTGTCACATTCCTAAAAACAACCTTACGCCGACCTTGACACTTATAGTGTCAACCCCTAAAATAACTTCAAAAATTTGTAACTCCACTTCTACAACTCAGAATCGGACAATTCTCGTTGTGTTAGATTTGTCTCCCTGAGATCTATCATCCTCATCCATCACATGTAGAAATGTGCTCATGTAAATGCCCAAAACATGATTTGGTACAAAACCCCATACTTGGGTTCCAAGCCCACAAGTGACTCTTATGGCTATTTTTCCTCCAAAGCCCAAACCCTAGGGCTTGGAGTACCTTCCAAGCTACTAAAAAATCAACAAAATTTACATGGAAAACCAAATAGTGCATTGGGAAAAACCACAGGCAAAATATTAACAACTCTTTTATTACTAGAAATAATAATTACAAGTGCCTTCACTTATGAGCTCAACTCTCAATGGCTCAATGCTCAATATTGAATGAACACAATCCTATTTATATAAGAATTCCATTATATTTGAGGCCAATACTTTGTTACAATCAAGGAGAAGTTTCCATTACATTATATAAGTCTTTGTTACATTTGAGAGAAAAATAACACACTGGCTGGTTCAAAACACGTCGGAAATATATTCTTTGATGTGATTGTCACTTAAACATTTTATAAACATTAGAAATATTTACACCCTCACTCAATCATATTTTGACTCACACTTAAATATTTCCACTCAAATCTAAATATTTGCATTCACTTATAACTATGTTTGGACTCACACTTAACAATCTCCCACTTGCACTTAAATATTTGCATTCATTCTTAACTATATTTAGACTCACACTTAACAATAATTGGTTATGCCAAGAAAAAATCCAAGGAAATTTACGTGATTGTATTACACTTTTAAAGGCCCAAAAGATGATCCACTTCAAGACAAAATTAACATCTAATTGTTTGGCAAATTAATTATCTTTAATTTACTTCATTAAATGTCAACCAAGATTCGTGTACTTGTGAAATGTATGTGCACTATATATGCTAGTATTTCTTCTAAGAAAAAGATTAATTGCAAATATGAATAAAACTAAATGTAAAATGAACTACAAATTAGAAACTAATGACGCATATGTTCTTTCAATCCAGAGTACTAAATCACTAGATTGAGCTTTTTGAAGTAAATAACTATATAATATTGCAAAAATTACCAAAAGAAAATGCTTGAAAATCAAAACAAAGAAGGAAAATAACCTAGTTCTATTATTGTGGAATTGAACTTATTCTGCATTAATTACTGAAAATAAATATTCAAACTAAATTTCCAATGGGAACGAATTTAATCTAATTTCTATGAGAAAAAATGATGATAAAATCTTAATCTAGGAAAGGTAAATTGATTTGAAAAGAAATAACAATGTAATATGATAACATGAATGAAGGTCTAACTCAAGAGAGATTACTAGTGTGCACATTAACTTCTAAATTGTATTCCCAGTCTAACATAACATAACTTCAAAATAACTAACAAAATTGAAATTTAAAGACTAAAAAAACTAAGACTATCATGAAACCATAAAACATTAAGTACAGGTAATCATAGATGCATTGAATCATTAACTCTTTTTGATATTGATCTTTTATGAGTACTGTTGTGGTGGATTTGACACACGGGTGTACGAAATCGCACACATTTAGAGAATGTGGTATTTTCTCTAAACCATAAGTAACAGGCAGTATATGGGGGGAGATCAGAAGTATAAAAACTTAAATGAAGTAATGTTAAAGAACTAAAACTAAAAAAACACAAAAAAGAAGCTACATAGAGAGTTCCAAACAATAACAAGGTAAACAACGGCTCGATGGCCTTCTTCTTATTGAATGCTTGGAATGAAAACAAAAATCCTACCCACTTGCCAAAGGGCCTAGGCAGAGGCTCTAGGACCCGATGCAAGGATGTTTGCCCTTCAAGTTCTGCCTTTTGACGTAGTCTAACTCTCTCTCTTTGCTGCAATGGGCTTGGATTGTTGGGTGGCCAACAATCGAGTCCTCTTCTTTAGCTCCTGGTCCTTGGTTCACACAAGACACTGGTGTTGCTTGGGAAACTTTGGCTAGCATAAATTTGTGATCACACATTGTTCATCTCTTTGAGGGTTTATATAGGCGAGCCTTCAAACCTCCTTCCTTCCCTTGGTACATGGTGGATGGTGACCCAAGGGAGGGGTAATATTCCATTGTGGGCTGAAATGTGCTTTTGTGTGCTCACATAAGGCCTAAGGAGGCGTTGGTGCTGTCCTTAGGCGGCTTTCACATAAGGAGACATTGTCCTTTGATTGCTTGTGGTCCCGGAAAGTGAATTTTTGCTACTTCCAGGAATGCGCGCTTATTGGGATCAAGTGCGCACAGAAGGCACTCTTTTCGAAGGAAAAAGCGCGCATTCGAGCATTTATGACTATTTCAATCTTGAATTTCTCAAAACCTTAGAGATTCTTGATTCCATAATGTATTCTTGTCCTGTAAATCCTTAGGCTCGACATTAATTGATGTTGTTTTCTGTTGTACGATTTTCCAGTGTTAACAGTTGCCCCCTAATGTGTGAGGTCTAGGAAGAACTGTATAGCCGAAATACATTATAGTTTCTTTTCTGTATCGTACACAGAGAGAGAGAGAGAGAGAGAGAGAGAGAGAGAGAGAGGCATGCGTGTAGAAGGACAACATCTTGCACTGTTTCCGAGATAACCATGGCCTAAGGGACCCCCTGCAAGCAGACAAAATATACAACATAATTGCAAAATTTCAATGAGGTTGGCATGTCCCATGCTCGTGATGCTATGGCTAGTTAAACAAAATTGACAAATACATGTGTTGTTTATGCCACTACTGTGGTAGTGGTGTTGGTGGTTGTTGACGATGACTGTTGACGCCCTCAGGGGCATTTTTTCTTTGAAGGTAGGTGGAATGTGGTACCCACATGCGTAATCTTGTTATGGCATATCACTGCGCAATGTACGCATATGTATTGGCTAGGAACTTCCCGTGTAAGCATTGTTGTCAGAGACACTTATAAAGGCACAGGTCTTCGACGGATCTTGATCAAAGTGTAATGGTTGTAAGGTACAATACCATCGTGACATGAGAGCTTTTGCTGTAGTCGAATGTCAAGAGGATCAATGACATCTATGGACAATGATGTCTCCCATACTGCCACCCGAGGATACCCCTTTGCATGGGGAGGGGTCATCCAAGGTACCGCTTCCTTTTTGGAAAAGAGGTGTTGATGTCGACAAAAAGGAAGCCCTAACCGAACCATAATGGGTTTAACATAGGCATGTTGGTGAGCGGTGGCTGAAAACAGATGATGGGGATTCAGTGGCCCGAGGTCGAAGTATATTTGAGAAGCTTGGCGGTAGTCATAGGTATTTCTAAAGGGAAAATTCCCTGGAGTCTGTAGGACTTCCAGGGCGGGTATGAACCAGCTATGATTGTCGTAATGGTGCGTGCATGGGGGGTATGAAATACTTCGACCAAGGGAGATGAGGGACTGATGCCATGGGAGGACATGTGCAATATGAGGGCGAAGAGGTGAAGGGCGTTGTTCATGGTCTTTGTACACTTACCAAAAGAATAAAATAATGGGGTTTGTTTTGTACAAAACACAGAGACGGGTACCCCAAAACATGAAAGAGGGTCGCTCACTTGATGGTGTGGGGACGGTGTTTTGTTGGGGGTAGGGGTCCCATTAGTTGGTCCCATGTGTGGGGTTGATGAAGCGGAAGATGTCGCAGATGGGTTAATGCTAATGGAGATATGGTGGGCCAAATGTGGTGCGCGGAGTTGCGCTTTCATTCTGCTTATACAACCCAGTCGTCCGAGAAGGGGGTTGAGTTTGAACAATGAACTTGACCTTATGCATGATATATGGATGGGAAAGAGGTGCTTCCCAGACTAAAATGGTATGGCCATGGCATCACTTGTGGAGTGATGTATGGTCTACTTGAGATGACGATCGCCATGGAGGGGAGGCTCTATCGACCATCGCGGACGTTTATCATATGCAGGGTGAGGTGGTGATAAACGTGGTCGGGTATGAGGACCCTATGGTTTATTTCTCATGGAGAAATGATGTCAGGATATGCAAAGTTTTCTGGGACTCTATCATGTTGGGGGTAGAATGATACCTGCTCTGGAACTTTCAGTGGTCGGTGTTGTGGATGGTTTGCTGGTTCTTCCTGCAAAAACAATTATCGGCGTTTGAAAAAATATTTCTTCGGAAAGCGAGTGTGGGGCATCGCTTTTGTTCGTCATGGTATACTGATGATGGTGCAACTTACGGTTTGCAGAATGGACCTTCTGATCTCCTGTTATGGACCTCCGAAGTTCTGGAAAAGGGCAATAAATAAGGGATTATGGCCCTAATCCTATTCATTTGTACTTGCTGAGTTTCGGAGATCAGAGGTGATAGTAGAGCCTTTATTGCCGTTGCGGTCAGCATGTGTACCGGGGATTAGCGATACTATGCCGAGGTAACTCTCATGACGTCTTGCATTTTGATTTTTTTAGTTTGGTGACACTGGGGGCCATACAAATTAGGTTTGTATGGCCTCAAAGGGGCTTTTGGCCCTAGATTGCATGGGAAATCTAGGGAAATATGCGCCCCCCTTGTGTGTTTTTCTCAGGTACAGCTACATGACAACACATTATTCCTACCTGTTTACGCGCAAGGGCGCGCCTGTGAATGAAACAAGCGCGCAAGGGCAGTGTTTTTGAAAAATCTTGGCTTTTTTGCTATCCTTAATGGTTTTTATCCTTTGTACTGATGGGTGCCTATTGCTTGGCAGGTTAGTCTGGAGAGAGAGAGATTGGCCCGGGATTAGTTGGTCGCATGGGGCCTCCTGAAATTTGCTGAGAACAAGTGCCTTCGGTCACAGGACCGATTGTCGCGTTACATCATTCGGCATTGGTGCAGGAGGCGCAACATGTTTTTACTGAGGGAGACAAACTTGATTATCCGTCTGGAGACAGATATTTATTTTGTGACCAGATTACTGCCTCAAGTAGAGGTGCTGAGGTATCCACTTCTTGCTAGACAGGTGAACATGGATAGTTTCCGGCGAAGGCATTGCGGTGGTGCGCCTCTTACTGAGGGGTGCATCAATATCGCCTCAGCGACAGATGTGGTCGAGTGGTGTGCTCTGGCTATTATTGTGTGACTAGCAGGGTTGTTTGTGCCTCATCGGGCATCGGGCTCACAGCTGGCAGTTTTACACCATTTGAGGAATAAGCATTTCTTTGATTTTGCCCATTTATTCTTTGACAGTATGGTGTCACAACTGAACAGGGTCCAGCATGGATCCAAATCATTTGTGTATGCCAGTATTTTGTGCAACATCATGTACTAGAGGGTTGTGCTGCTGAGGCCCGTAGTGCCTGTGCCTATCGAGGGGCCGAGGGAGCCACGTATGAGGAGGTGGGCTCTGGTGATGCCACACAGTGGTGGTGGCAGAGTGGGTCATTATTGGAATGACACGGCGGAGGCCTAGTTTGAGGCCAATCCGTAAATGTTTTTGCCATACCCTTACGCGGGGATGGACTTTCGGGGTGATCCAAATATTGGTCTCCCTTTTGGTTATGTTTGGGGTCCCGCAGGTATGTGTTATATTTCTGCATTTACTTGAGTTTTTTGTGTTCTTGAGTGTTTTTTATTGACACTGAAATTATTTTGGTTACTCGTGCAAATTTTGGCGAGGTGGGATGTCCTGTGGCCCATCTGGTGGGTCACAACCCGCTACCACGACCGCCTGGTGGTCGGGGAGGTGGTGCCGTAGGTGGACCGGGTGAGGGTGCTGGTGGACTGGGCAGGGATGGTGCTGGTCCTTTTGGTGAGGGTAGTAGCACAAGTGCAGCTGAGGTAGAAGCAAAGAGAGCTCATGTAGATGCGGCTGAGGCGCGCGTTACAACACTTACAACTCAGGTAGAGGCTCTAGAGGACTTTCGAGGTCGAGTGGACCGTTTGAACCATGAAATGCCTGCTCGAGGTCTTATGGATGACTTCGAGGAGATATGGCTAGAGATAGTGATGGCCCGCGAGAGGGACTACCAGCCGAATTTACGACGGGTAGTTATCGTAGTGGCGACAGTAGCTCCAGTGGTGGCACTAGGAGCAGTGGTTGGCCCAGGTGCTCCTCTTGAGGGGGCACCCCCCTAGAGTAGATTTGTACACAGGGAAAGCACCCATTATGAGGATGCTTCCCTTATTTTTGACGACCTCTGTATTTTTGAGCTAGCCAATGGGCTAGTGATACTATTTTTGTACTCTGATACACATTTTTTGATATATATATGAGAGATCTTTTTTTGCAGCTCTACATGGTGTGATGTCTATTTCGGTTTATACATTTTGTGTTATGCTGATGGATATACATGTTGTATGGTGGTTTGCTCGCGATGCATTCCAGTCTAGGATATTGTTAGCTATGTGATCAGCTGTTTGGTTTTGATTCCTTGATACATGTGAGAATGTAACGTAATCAAATTGTCTGCTTAATCCTCTGGCACACAAATATTTTCTAAATAGGTTTTCATCCCTTGTTTCAAATGTTTGGTTTAACTGTGAGACTACTAACTGGGAATCGAGGTAGACATGCATATGATAGATGCCCTGGTGGAGGGCCTCAAACATAAGTCCAATAACGGCATCATATTCTACCTGATTGTTGGTTGCAGATCCGATGCACACGCCGTTTGAAGACAGTGGTGATCGGTCAGGGTAGTAGATGACCCAGGCGGCTGCAACTAAGTTTTGAGACCATCGCGATGCTCCATCAACAAATCCGAAATAGGGTTCGAGTTGGTAATCCATAGTGATATGTTGAGCGTGTTTTAGGTTTTTGGGTCAAAAATATTCTAGTATTAGGATTTTTGTGTACTCTAACTCTAGGGGATAAGGGCTTATGGGGCCCTTATGGGTAGAACTTCTTGAGGTAAAGACCGTTGATAGGGTTAGCTAGGTAGGTCCGGTTCAGTTCCGTCAAGATGTACGCCCCCTACCAGAGGCAATGTTTGATGATATAGGGCCCTTTCCACAGGGTTTCGAACTTTCGTGGCCCTAAGGTTTCTTTTGCGACATCATAGAGAAGGACTAGATCTCCTTCAGTAAATGAGCAAGGGGTTATGTGGCAGTCGAATGATGCTTTTACCCTTTTCTTATGGGCCTCATTGTGTTGCAGTGATTGGTGCCTGTTTTCGTCAACTAGTTCTAGTTGTATTAGACATTGTTCTAGAGGTTGGGTGTCATCAAGGAGTTCGATGGCTACATGCAAGTTTTGGATTGTGCGGAAATCGATGCAAGGGTGTAAGGTGCCTTGGTTTTTTGTGACAGGAAGAAATCTGAATTCCTGTGACAGGGAGGTTGTTGAAATCCTGTTTTGGGTGTGCGATGACACAAGTCGTATGTGATGAGTTGTGTCGCTGGCATGCTGCGGGGGAAGGATCTCTGTAATGCAGTCCCAAGTTAGCCGATAGTTGGCCTTCTCGCTAGGATAGCTGATTCCTGGTAGAGGGAAGTTGATTTTATCACAGAGATGTCTGAACGTTTGTAGCAACAGACATCCCTCTGGTGCGTGATTATCATTGGTGCAAATGGTGCAAGGTATCACAGCGCTGACAAAGTAGATAGTGTGAGAATCTATACTACTCGACGTTCCAGATGTGGATGCTTGGAAAGGGTTTGTGGCAGACCAAGGCATCTTTTGTTTCCATTTTTGCGTCGTGGGTTGGAACTTGTCTCCCTTTTTGGTGGGTGGCTGAATTAATGCTACTCTAGCTGCTCTCAGCTTGGGGAGATGCGTGCACTTAAATGTATGATGAAAGTGTGAGCAAATTAGGCAGTAAGTGCGTGTGATATTCTCTTGATTAGAGAGAAGATTTTGAGGGAGAGACGCGATTATGCAGAGACTATTTGTAAGGGGCTTGAGTTCTCTGCATTATTTGATTCGGTGATCGTTTAGATCATAAAGGCCGCATGTCATCCTCGACTTGTCCTGAGGTTTACGTGACTGGTGTATGGTTGTAGCAGGCTTATAACACCATCGTGGTGGTGGGGATGTCGTTGGGTCGATGATGTATATTTTATGCCATTCTTGGAGGCCGCTTGTCCTCTTTTCTACGGCATGAATCATGTCGATAGTGGGACGGAGTCGCAATACATAAGTACAATGCCAACCATAATGATCACCCTGACATATCAGGAAAAATGTCCGTGATATGGGTCTCCCATCTTGCGTGGTTTGAGGTCGGGTGGGATACCATCGTCATAATGCTGCTAAGTCAGGGCAGTGGACTACTATATGGTCCGTCTACTTGCATAATGTGCATGCGGGTGGCTTCCGTGAAGTACCTATGGTGGTAACTATGGGTTCCCTCCTAGGCCGTTCTTCGGCTGACAAGAACATGATAGATCTGCTTATCTTCTCTGCTTGGGTCATGGATCTGCTAATGGATTCGGCATCCATATCATCTTCTTGGGAGAGACGAACTATGGCTGAGCGGAGACTAGCAAGGGCTAGTCGAAAATGAGGTATGTAGTGACAATCCTCCAATAAGTGATTGTCGGTGCATAATAGGCATGTGAATTGCGCTACTCGTAGCCCTACGTAGTAGAACCTTTCGATTAGATACCATCTGTGGATGAGTTCCAATGCGGCACACTCTTCGAGGTAGTGGCCACATTCATTGCATAGCGTGCAATGTATAATGGGCATTACTGGGGGGCGCTCTACGTATCGGTGTTCCTCTTGTAAGTATAAGATGGTGTGCGGCTTGTCATTAATAGACTGGGTGGAGGGATCCTCTTGATAGGATCGTTTGATCGCGTGTAAGGCATCCCGATACCGTGGTATTTCTGGACAATGGTGGGTATAGTGCTCGTAGGTGTTACAAAGGGTGCATGCGTGATTGGTACGCAGTGGTTTGCCTATAATTTTGGTGGCAAGTTCCTTTTTATGGGAATGTCATTTTGAGGTGCCCGCCTCGCAGCTGAGGAGTGGTTTTAATTCGTCCAAATCCGGGCATATGTGAGTAGGGTGACCTGTGACATCACATATAGCATAGGTTGATGACTCCTGTTGTATGGTGGGGGTCACCACTTTCTTTCCCTTCTTGGAAATTTTCTTTATCGTGGTCACCGGTTTCGCAGCGGGGATTTCCCTTGCGGGGGCGGTTTCGACTGCTACTTGGGTAGGTTGGGACCCCTTGGGATCGGGGGGTTGTAACCCAAACACAGTAACGTTGGTAGCTGGCGTTCCTAGAGGGGGAACAAGGTACCACACTTGGAATTCCAATGATATATTGGTTAGTACTAGTGTTGCCAAGACCTGCTGGGAGGTGAAGGCAGGAGGTGGGTATAGGAAAGGAGTTTGGGAGGCGGCATAGACTAGGGAGGCTGTAGTCGCTAATGCCTCAGTATCGTTACTGCTTGAGTCTGTGTCCTGACTAACCTCGGTGCTTGATGTGGACATCATGCACACTGGGGCCGCTATGGCATTAGGTGATACCTCAGGGATAATAGGAGGATCTCCTAGGAATGATCCTAGGACGGACGACGGTTTGAACTGGCCAGGGCCATATTCTTGATACCGTGAAAGACCATCATTGGATGTGTCTACATAAGGTAGAACCATATCTGTATTGGTCAAGGGATGCTTTTTAGTGTGCGTCAACTGGTCTACTGTAATGATTCGATTCTCGTGGGGGAACATCATGATGCGGAAAACAAAGGATGCTATGGCAGACATGGTGTACATGTAACTCCGCCCAAGGAGTATATTGTAATCCAAGTGAGCGTCCAAGACTTCGATGTCTATGTGGATCGTTTTTCTAGCTAAGCATATCGGTACATTTTGGAAGATACCGACGGGGGTGGAGGGCCGACCGTTGTATGCCCCGTGTGTGATGACGGAAGGTTTGAGTTATGGGGCTCCTAACTTCTGCCATACATTCTTTGACATGATGCATGTGGAAGCACCCGCATATATGACACATCGGTGAATAGTGATATTTTGTACCGATACTGGTATCTGGAAGGCGACCATGGAGGGAAGCCTAGGGGTGGCTTTGTCTAAATCAAACACCATCATGCGCATGTCGGCAGGATGGACGACACCTAAGGCGGAAATTAGGGCTTTCCACTGTTTCGGGCACGACTACCTCCAAAGCGGACATAGCAGCAGGTGACTGGGCTAAATTGTCTACGATGCTGTAATTGTGGGCTGCTTTGGAGTAGTTTCCTGCTCGCCTATTAGGCCCTTTAACCATTTTTGGCAATGGTTCTAAAGGAATCTTTGGAATGGTCAAAGGTGCAGTTGGCTCGCTCGTACTAGCCCCTGACGTACTGGTGTTTGGTGGGGTGTCGTAGCTGCGATTCCAGGTTTGGAAAAACATTTCTTCCCCAACCATGTAAATTTCATGGTTTTTTTTCTTGGAATCGTTGGGGTTTTGCTGTTGAGTGATGATCGTTCCTTGATGGGGGAAGGGTTCTTGAATAACTGCAGTTTTTTGGGAAGATCCTCCTTGTCCTCAGTTACTCTAAAGCTTTTTAAGCTCAGGGAGTTCGGGATAGTGGTGAGTATAGTGCTCGTACTCACCACATATCAAACAAGAATGGTTTGTTCGTAGAGGTGGCCTTTTGTCTTGCTTTTGAGCATTGCTTGGCTCCCGGTTCTAGTTCTGGTTGAAGCTATTTCCAGGCCCGGGTCGTGGTGGGTGTTGTGGGTTGTTGCCCCCCAGTCCAGTGTTCCCTTTGGGTTTGTTTTTTACCTTTTGTTTGACCATGGTAGGAGGGTAATTCTCCTGATCATACTGGTGTGGTTAATTTTGGGACAGCTGCACAAAGTTCACCTGTGCATTGTTTTGCATTGTTGGGTTATGTGCTTGGGACTGAGCATACTTCTATCCCATATTTGCACCTGGCCGTTGGGGGGGAGTTCTTTTGTCAGTTTTTCTTCCTGCGTACTGGTTCCCCCCGGCCGGAGGGTAAGGTCCTCCTTGGTGATACGCTGGCACCCTATTGGTCAAATTTTGCTGCTGCATATGATGAATTTGAAATCCGGGTTGAGACATGTCCTGGGTAGACCCATGTGTGTAACTTGGATTCTGACTGTTGTTGCCTAGGTACCCTTGAGTCATAGACCCAATAAGTCTGTCTGCAGAGTTCGACATGCCTGGAAATTCTTGATAAGATTGCAAGCGCAAGGCGTTAGGCAGGATATTGTATATGTATCCTGATTGTGTATAAATCAGTTTGAGCTGTAGGGCTTTATTGATTTCGTCCTCTTCAGATGTGGGGTTGCGTTGCACCACATCCTTTGAAATCTCCGCTGTCAGATTTTTCAAGAATAAATCTAAAAGGACTCAGTCTTCGAGTTGAGCTTTGCATAAGCTATGATGTCGTCTCCACTCGTGGAGATGTTTAGAAATGTGGGTAGAGGGAGATTGCCTGAAATGAGTCAGTAATTCCATTCCCGAATCATGGTGAATGGGTTACTGAAAGTAAGTGAGGAACGCAATAGAGAGGGCGGTAAAGGTTCTATGTGAAGCAGGGGGTTGCTTGACATAACATTTTGCGGCCACTCCCGTGAGAGTGCGTTGAAACAACCTCAATCAAATAGTATCGTCAATGATGCTATTCGATGAGCACCACAGGTGAAAGGTCATTTTTATGATTCCCTAGGTCTTCCGCTTGCTTGCCCTCAAACTTTTGTATGTCTGAAGGGAGCTTCGTGGGCATGGGAGGCCAATTGGGGTCGTGTGTGATGGGGTCATTGGTGAGATTGGTTAAATCCGGTAGATTTAACACTGCTAAGAAGGGTGACTGAGAGGTTTACACCATGGCAACGTGTGAAGACACGAAGTTCTGGTTAGAACGAGGGTTAGTCTGTGACGTACCCGGTTGTGAATTCAGCTGACTTCCCATATGGGATGCACTCTTCTGCCCCCTAGGGGATGAGGGGGGAGTGATGTGCGGTGTGGTGTTGGGAGACCGACTAGGGTTCCCAACTAAGGTTGCTCCAAGAAAGGAGGAACCATCCACCATGGCAACATTCCGTCTTTGATGCCTAAATGGTGAAAGACCTGGAACCCCTCCCGTTAATGGGGGGAGGTCCAAAAGACACCTGGACCGACGAGGTTCCATTGGAACCATTTGAGGGTCGTCCAGGTTAGGTTTTGGAATTTTTTTTTGAGGGGATTGAGTCTATGATCACGACAAACATACATAAAACAAAGCGAAAAAAGAAATGATTTTTCCTTTAATTTTAATCTATGTGATCAATCAAGCAAAAAATGGTTTTGTTTGTTTGTGCGTGATACTCAAAAACCTAAAAGACCTAGTAACGTCCTCACACTCTCAAAAGTAACTAGGCCTTGAGAGGATTTCTTGTGAGTGCTAGCACAACGTCCCGAAAGAACTGGCGATGCCCCCAGTCAGTCGAAGAGAATAAACCAAGGTAAGGGTAGAGGGTTTTGCACTTGCCTGCACCGTCACCAATAGGGTAAAGGATGCCCTAGTTTTGGCCACTAAGAACCACCGTCCCACGTGAGCATTCGAGTCTTGGGCTTCTTGGGAGTCAGCTAACAGTACCGAGTATCAGACGGGTCAGGTAGCCCCAACTGATACCGCATGCACTGTGCCTAAGCCTAACCCCCTCTGAATCGAGTCTCTATCGCGCTCGAGTTTTCTTTTCCATGGGCTGATAGATGGATTTTAAGCTCCCTAAAAACGCAACTTCTATGTTTCAAATGTGAAGTGTGATCAAGGCGGCTTATTGGATGCCTACCCCCTTGATCCTAACTTAAGCTATAATTTCTCTTGTGGCCCTTGTGGGGATAACTTAATGCGTTAGTTTAAGTTATTTTTAGGTGGATTTATTTTTTTAGTGGGTGAATGTGTGTGAGCGTATGGTGAACAATATCATAATTTGAACATGTGGATATTGGTGATCTTTTACAAAAGTTCCCTAATTAAACTATGTGATGTTGTTCCTTGCTCAAATAAAAAGCATGTGCGGCTAATGGGCCGCTTCCAAAACCTCCTAATTAGTCTATGTGAGTGACTATAGGGAGATGGCGGATCACAAATGTAGAGTGTTCATATGCTTGTCTAGGGTCACCCAATGGCGCAAAGACAATAGAGATTACTTGCTCTAACTTGTGATTCAATCCTAGTCCCGCAATTTCCTAAATGCAAAAATTGAAATTTAAACTAAACAATTTCTACACTAGCTTATGCATGTGTGGTCATGAGCCACTTGGACTAGTTAAACTAAGTGTGCGTACCAGAATTTGCAAAAACATAAATTGTTTGAAAATCAATGGTTAATTCGCCTCGTACTTAAACTATGTGAGCACATTTTGTAAAAACCAACTTAAATGAAAACTAACTAAATGCCTACAAAAGGCAGCAAAAATCAATTCTCAGAAGTTGTGGGGTATCAACACAGGTGTTGGAAGATACATTAGGGGCTACCAAACACACTTACAAGCAGAAAAAATGCAAAAGGTAGGGAGAAAAAATCTCTCTGCAAATTGTGCACAAAACCCTCTGACAGGTGCGCCTTCCTACGCGCGGGTCACTTCTGAACGCGCTCACTGTGCATCTATGTGAACAAACTGCGTGCAAAATTCCTACAAGTAAAATTATTTAAGAGCTGCCTTCTTCATTCTGTCACCTTAGTGAGTCTAGGGACTGCAAGATGGGTCAAAGGACTGTCAGCTCCACTCTAACATAGACTAAGGGTCTCCTGCAAACAATGGCACAACCACATAAACTTGAAACACGTCAGTGGAGTCACCAATCCTGTTGTGGTGGATTTGACACACGGGTGTACATAATCACACGCATTTAGAGAATGTGGTATTTTCCCTAAACCATAAGTAACAGGTAGTATCTAGGGGGAGCTCAAAAGTATAAAAAGTTAAATGAAGTAATATACTAAAGTATGCTCTGTTAAAGAACTAAAACTAAAAAAACACAAAAAAGAAGCTACATATAGAGTTCCAAACAATAACAAGGTAAACAACGGCTCGAAGGCCTTCTTCTTATTGAATGGTTGGAATGAAAAAAAAATCTTTCCCACTTGCCAAAGGGCCTAGGCAGAGGCTCTAGGACCCGATGCAAGGATGTTTGTCCTTCAAGTTCTGCCTTTTGATGTAGTCTAACTCTCTCTCTTTGCTGCAATGGGATTGGATTGTTGGGTGGCCAACAATCGAGTCCTCTTCTTCAACTCCTGGTCCTTGGTTCACACAAGACACTGGTGTTGCTTGGGCAACTTTGGCCAGCATAACTTTGTGATCACACATTGTTCATCTCTTTGAGGGTTTATATAGGTGAGCCTTCAAATCTCCCTCCCTCCCTTGGTACATGGTGGATGGTGACCCAAGAGAGGGGCAATATTCCATTGTGGGCTGAAATATGCTTTTGTGTGCTCACACAAGGCCTAAGGAGGCACTGGTGTTGTCCTTAGGCGGCTTTCACATAAGGAGAAACTATCCTTTGCTTGCTTGTGGTCCCGGAAAGTGACTTTTTTCTACTTCCAGGAATGCGCACTTATTGGGCTCCAGTGCACGCAAAATGCGCTCTTTTCGAAGGAAAAAGCACGCGTTCGAGCATTTATGACTAGTTCAATCTTGAATTGCTAAAAACCTTAGAGATTCTTGATTCCATAATGTATTCCTGTCCTGTAAATCCTTAGGCTCGACATTAATTGATGTCATTTTCTGCTGTACGATTTTCCAGTGTTAACAAGTACCCTATGATAAGAATAAAATAACCAAAAATAAAATATGTAACAATAAATGAAATTCTATAAAACATAAACTAAACTATTTAAAAACTTAAAATGAAAACCTCACAGCTCGCAGGGGGGCCTCCTAGAGTTCAAGATCAACTATCAATCATGACTTCAAGCACACATTGATAAAAGGTAACAAGAACTAAGATTAAGGGAATATAGTATCAATATGTCCCTGGAAGGATTAAAAACTTAATAACAATAATCACCAGCACTTCATAATTGTGTTCTTTGTCTCACTCACTGTTATTTATACAAATAATGAATAAAAAAAATTAAAAGAGTTTTAATATGATAAATCATAAACCAACTTGACACCTATGAGATTGATATCTTAAGATAGACTCGAAACGTCGACCCTTAAACATGTCTACTATGGAGCAATTTTCCGACCACTCAATCTAAGAATCTAACCCACAGAAATCTGCAAACATTAATCCAAATCTCTTTATGAATTTCTATTGGAAAATCAAGTCATAGGAGATTTCGTATTCTAACAACTTAGTGCTTCTCTTGCTTGATTCTCTGCTACATGTGCTCAACTACAACACAGAGTTTTCATGTTTGACCCAGACTTTGACTTCAAGGTCTCTCACTTCGCTTAGCTTTCCAAGTAATGTCAGTAGGTACTTTTCCATTTCGAGGCCAAATTTCATCTTTTGGCAATATTATTCCTTCTTCTGGAGCGCTGCAACCTATCTAACAATGGATTTTCCTGCAAAACAAATATCAACTACATAATGTACATAATTTGGTAATTGTAAGATACTTTTTTCATAATTTCATTAAAAACAGAGAAATTAAATGTGGATGATTTAATACCTTGTAAGATTTGATCTTGACCTTAATATGTTGAGGTTTTATAGAAAAATAATATAAAGGTGGAATATGATGGCGAAAAGGGTGGTAAAAATGAGACATTATTAAACTTCAACATTCTCCCACACTGAAGGATTTGCATGTTCTCATGCACCAATATTAAAAAAATTATTCTTGCCCTCTTCTTTCAGTGAATGATTTCTTATGCTTGTGCAAGTACATCTAGGCTATTACTTATTTTCTTCTTTTTTCATAATAAACATGGTCCTTGGTTTCTTTATAAAAACTCTTCTTTGTAATCCTATGACCTTGTTTTTAAGAAAATTATTTCGAGCTTTAAGCTTCATATTATTTTTGTACCAATGATATAGGTGTAGCAAGATGTTGTCATTCTAAGTCCTTAGTATATCATTTTGAACCTTAACCTATTATCTCTTCTGAATCAAATGTTTGTTAAGGATTTATAATTCATAAACACCTTGTTTCAGATTTTCTTCAATGTTTTGTCCATGTTATGTACTTGATTTTGTTTCTTAGGTCTCACATGTTTAAAATTTAGATGAATTTTGTTTTTGTCGTGCCTTTTTCGCTAAAGATTCTGCATAGTCATAAATATCTTGTTGAACTGGATCGATTTCTAGGGTCTGCCTTGTTGGAATGCCTATTGAACTACTTGTTGGACTGATTGTACGAGGAGGTCTATTAAACCCTTCATTTTCAAGATCAATCGTCTCTGGTGATTGAGTAGTTGTCGATAATTTTAAAAATCTCCTACTCCACCTTACATTCATTCCTGAACTTTTGATATTTTATTTTTTAGTTTCACAATTTTTTTTCTTCTTGAATTCAGTCATGGGCTGGATTTCTTCCTTCTGGGCTCTTATTTGTCACTTTTTTTTTTGAATTTTTCAAGAAATTGGGATAGTGGAGTATTGTCCTCAAAAGGTTCTTCTGGAATTTCAGTCACATTTTCTTCTTGAACTTCTTCTTGGGTTTTCTCTTCCTTTTTTTTTCAGAACTAGGGTTTAATTTTCTCCTACTTCTTTTGATTCTGTTGCTTGGTTTTTTCTATGGAGCTTCCACAAAATGATTTCTTACCAAGAATTTTTTCCAACTATCCCCTTTTGACTACAAATGTGATTCTAACAAAATCTTAATGAGTCCATGATGATACAAAGAACTATCTATGGACCTAGATTCTCTTTTAATATTAAATGCCATTTTCTTCAAGCTTTGCAGTAAAAATTAAGGTAAATTGGTTTAAAATCCATCAACAAAGTGTATCATATACTTAGCTTGATAACGAAACATTGTTCCAAATCTCCCCTTGCATGTTATGAATTTATCGATTACTAATAGAAGATTTAAATATTTTCCTTTTAATTTTGTGAAAGGAATACCTTTCTAAAAAATAGTTAAGTCCATACCTGGTTCCTTTAAGAAGTGTACCCAATCATTCTCCTTAATTTTCCTATTTTTAAACCAACTTTCTCCATTCCTTGGGAGTCTTGTTGCTTCTACTATCACCATTTTTTTGGGAATGAGTTTGATGTCCCCAATTTCGGCCTCTACTCCATCAAAGGCCCCAGTGAATGCTTTAGTAACCTCTGGTTTATATCCATTAAACTTCTCAAAGAACTTGAGCCATCCCACTTGTTGTAGTTGCTCCTTAACTCTGGAATAACCCTGGAGAAATTTATAACCATTTGGTTCATATCAAACAAGCATACCCATCGTGTGGAGAAGGTTTCAACCCATAATTTTCTCTTCGACTGTTAAATGGAAGCAAAATGAAGAGTGAAGGCTTTAGAATGAGCAATGAATATGGAGCATATTTGAAATGATGGAGAGGTAAGGTATGAAGAAGGAATTCATGTTATGTACGACTTGTACATGCACAACTTCCCATATCATCCTTCAAAGGGTTGGTGTTATGCACTCGATTTATTAATCAGAATTTGATGTGACAAGTGTGCAGTGATGAGGGGTTAAGGTCATAATGATAAAAATATTTATAAGATCTTAAATATTTTAATATCACATCCATAATTTAAAATATAAGTTTTTAAATGAAACATAACTCAAGTATTCTTACATACATTAATGTTTATTTTGATACCTTTATGTTGTTGATTTTAATTTTGGTTGCAGAACTGTGAATTGGATGCAAAATGATAGGAATTATTTTTGTCATCTTGTGTATCTATTGGAGAATACTTCCCTATTGTTGATAATTGATCACCTGAAAATTTGAAGAAAATGAGGGATAAAAGGAAACAAGGATAAGAGAAAAAGGATTTCTAAAAAATATTATCTGCCAAGAAATCTTGGTTTTCAATCAATATTTCCTGTATAAACATGCCAACGAAGTTGGTTTTCATGTTTATACATTTATTATTTTATTTTATTTTATTTTAATTTTAATTATTATTATTAGTATTATTATTGAAAAAGGAATTACAATGAAGTTGAAAAGTGAGCAAAATCTCCTTCCTTAATCAACTTAAATTCATAATTTTCGTGTAGATACTTAACAAATTTCTCCTTTGTCAATGACTTATGATATAATCTCAATCTATGGCCATTAACAAGGAAAGAAATTTGTTCATCGTCAATAGTATTGATTTTGACTAATCCATTTTAAAAACAATATCAAACTCATAAGGACCAAGCCAATGAGTCTGGAACTTTCCTTGAAAATATTTAAGCTTGGAATAAAAAAAAAAGTGCCCATTCACCTTGTTTAAAATTTTTATCTTTGATGAAACTGTCATGCCATTTTGATCTTTGTTGTTACACTATGCTATTTCTTTGAATAGTATCCCATCAGAATTCATCTAGCTCATATAATTGTGCTAGCCTTTGCTTCTGAGCTTCTTACAGGTCAAGGCCCAATTTAACAATTGTTCTGTAGGTCTTCACTTGGAACTCAATTGGGAACAAAACTTTCTTCCCATAGACAAGATCATAGGGAGTATGCTCATTTGTGTTCCTCCATGTGGTTCGATATGTCCATAGTGCTTCCAGAAGTTTTTATGCCCATTCCTTTCTATGAAAATGCACAATTTTGGTAAGAATTGCTTCAAGAACCTTGTTAGTAGATTCCACCTACCCATTGGCTTGTGGATGACATGGAGTAGACTTTATATGCTTTATTTTATAATGCTCTATAATCTTTTGTACCAACTTGTATATGAATTGGGTACCTTGATCTATTACAATTTATCTTGGCACACCAAAACGAGTAAGAATTTCCTCAAAAACAAATGTAACTACAACAATTTCAGTTGCAAATAAAATAGGCGTATCTTCTACCCATTTTCTGACATAATATGTGCAAATAAGTATGTACCTTTTCTGTTTGGATGGAGGATTTATGGTTCCAACAAAATCTAGAGCCCATTTTTCAAAAGGCTCTACAAGTAACTGAGGTTGTAAAGGAATTTCATCTGAAGGTATTGGTTTTCCCATTCTTTGACAGCTATCAAATCTTTTGACATATTTGGCATATTTGAAAATATATGGCCAATAATACCCCAAAAGAAGGATTTTCTATGCAGTTATTTTTCTAGCGAAATTCCCTCCACATGGTTCATCATGGAAAGCTTTTAAAATTTCTGGTACTTCATCTTCTCGAACACAACTTTGAATGATCAAATATAATCCAGTTTTGTATAATCCCCCATATATAAATGAATATGATGCACTTTTTTTGATAAATTTTTTATTTTATTTTGCTGACAATTGTGGTGAAAATTTTCCTGTAGCTAAATAATTGGAAATATATGCAAACCAAGGCAATTTACTAGATACCGCAAAAAGATATTCATCAGGAAAATTATTTTTTACATGAACATCAACATTATCATTTTTCATTTTGGAAAGGAAATTAGCAACTGTGTTTTCTTTTCCAGGTCTATGAAGAATAGTAATATTTAATTATTGTAATAGTAACAACCATCTTGTAAGTCTTCCATTAGTAACTAGTTTATTCATTAAGTATCTAATGACATAATTTTTTGTATGGATTAAACTTTCAAACCATTAATGTAATGACGACATTTGTTAATGGCATGAACAACAACTAAAAAATCCTTTTCCGTTACAATATAATTTAACTTTGTTGGAGTCAAACTTTTACTTTTGTAATAAATAACATAAGGATTTAAATCCTTTTGTCCCAATACAACCCCTAAGGTTGTGTCTGAAGCATCAGTAGATATGCGAAAAGGGAGTGACCAATTTGGTCCTCTTAACATGGGTACTTCAGTGATTCTTTGTTTCAATGTTTCAAATTATTTTTAACAATCAGAGTTGCAAGAAAATTCACAATCTTTTGTAAGAAGTTTGAAAAGTGGAGAGGCTATTTTTGTGAAGTTTTCTATGAATATTCTATATTATCCTGTAAATCCAAGAAAAATTCTAATGTTTCCTCGAATTTCAAGCCCCTTCACACCATTCATAGTTCGCTTAGATCGGTAAAGGACCTGGTTTTCCCTAAGGATGGTAAGGGTGTCTACTTGATTCCTTGCTCCTGTGGAACACCTTACGTCGATGAAACTGGTCAATCCATTAATCAAATAATTCATGAGCATGTCGATGACCTTAAACATAGTAGATCATGCTCATTTTCCTTAACAGAGCTTGTTGAAAAAACAAAGCATCACATTTTCATTGAATATTCTAAGGTTATTGCGAGGATTGACCATTTCCATCACCGTAAGTTAAGGGAAGCCTTAGAAATTTTAAAAAAAGATCGGTTAACCTTAACAGGGATGATGAGTGGAGTGTTAGCAGATGTTGGATTCTTGTCCTTCACTCTTAGGTGGTGTTTTTTCTGCCCTCCCCTCTTGTCCTTTCTCTTCCGCTTAAATCCCCACCCTTCCTCTTCCTCTCGTCTTCTTGTCCTTGCTCTCTTTCACCTTTGGAGATTTTTAATATATTAAAATTCATTCATTATATAATTCTTATTAATTGTAATATTTAAAACTATTCTCTATAAATAATGTATTGAATTAACAAATTAAATTAGGATTGAGTATATATATATATAAATAATGTATTGAATTAACAAATTAAATTAGGATTGAGTATATATATATATATATATTAATTCATTTTAAAATTAAATCAATTAAGTTAGTTTTTTAGGCTTTTGTGGTTATCATTTGTAACAGAGATTCTCAGATTATCCACAGTGTAATAAGAATCGTGTCACGTCAAACTAGTTGTTATTTACAATGACTAGTTGGAGCGTCTCTTTATCTATTTAAACTAGTTCCTAGATCGGATTTCTCATCTTTTCCTGATGATGAACCACACTAGCTCGTTCGAAACGCGTCGAAAAAATATGCTCACATGTGATTATCACTAAAATATTTTATATACATTTTATGGACCACAAAAGCAAAATTCCTAATCATAAAACATTTTTCATGGCTTAATGAGAGATTTTCTTCTTTACATTTAATAATAACTTTTTATAAATTTTCCATAGCTTCTCCGAAAGAATATCCATACACAGTGAATTTATCCTTGTATACTTCCACGCAATCATGAATTAGATCAGAAAAAATACCTAAGACTACTCTTTGAAATATGGAAGGTGCATTACATAATCCAAAAGAAAATACCCTGTAGGCATATGTTACCCAAGGACATGTAAAAGTAGTTTTATTTTGATCTTCTGGTGCTAGTTGGATTTGATTGTATCCACGAAAAACATCTAAGAATTAAAAATATGTCTTTCCTGCCAAGTTATCTAATACTCGATCTATAAAGGGTAGTGGAAAATGATCTTTCAAAGTGGCTTTGTTTAATTCTCTGTAATCAATACATACTCTCAATTATCCATTCTTATTTGGAGCAATCACTAGAGGTGATACCCATTGACTATCTTATATAAGATAAATGAAATTCACATTTAGTAATTTTTGTAACTCCCATTTAACAATTTCCCTTATATTTGGATTCATTCTCCTTTGGGGTTATCTAACTGGTTTGACACTTTCTTGAATATAAATGTGATGCATACAAGTTTTAGGATCAATTCCTTTCATATCAATGTATTCCCATGCATAAACATAAGAATATTTTTGTAGCATCATTATTAATTTTCTCTTTTGAAGTTCCTCCACATCATTGTTAATATTTAATGTTTTACGGGGAAATACTTCTACTTGAGAATTGCCAAATTTTTCCATAGAATGTAAAGCAATTTGATGTGATGATAAATTTTCAATGTTACATTGTTCCTTAAAACTTTGATTTTTTTCACAATAAGAAGAATAATCATTATTATTCATTAAATTTATTAATTGATTTTCTTCGTCTAATTATGAAAAAGTATAAATTGATTGCATGTTATTAAAGTCTTCATCATCATCTATCCATACTTCACTTTCTATTTCAGTTATAGTTTTTGCAAGAGGATACAATGTGAATTTCTTAGTGGAATTTCCATTATATATATACATATCACTCGATCTACAACTTATGAAATCATTTGTTGTAACTAGCCAAGGTCTACTTAAGATCAATGGATGTCCTAAATTATTCTTGGGAGTTAAAATCATGAAATCTACAGGATATTCCCAAGAATCTAGAGATACAAACACATCTTCGAATACTCCATCTAGTTTAATAACATATCCGTCTTCTAATTGTAATAATTTTGGAGTATATTGAAGATTTGAAAGTTTGAGTTGTTCCATGGTCTGTTTACTCATGATATTAATGGCTGCTCCTAGATCAATTAGAGCAGTTGGGATATCAATACCATTGATATGGATTTTTACAATGGGGCTTCTTGGATCTAAATATTTTTGGAAAATAGCTTTCCCCATCATAATATCAACAATTTTTCCCACCAATTGAATTTTTTTAATGTTTTTTCTTTTTCTTCCTGGTTTTCTAATACATAGCTCCTTGATGCTTTTTTTCAAATATTGATATTTCATTTATTGTTTGTATTAAATTAATTTTGATGCAAACATTCTTAAGTTCATCTAACATGTCACAGTGTGTTAAAATAATTCTTCTTTCTATTCCTTTATCAGTTTTAAGTCTTTCAGGAAAAGGTGGTTCTCATAAAGAAATAAAAGGTTGTATTGTTAGAGGAAATGTGGGGGCTTCTTTTATTTGATCATCCTTTGATTGTATAGGTATTTCTTCCCTTAGAGGAGTATATTCTTGATCAATATTTTCATCTTTTTTCATGAATCTTATCCTCTTTAGATTCTTGGATGATAACTGTTGGTGACTTCTTTTGTAAAAATCTACCAGATCTAAGTTGAACATCATTTAGACTTAGTGGTATTATCATACAAGCTTAAAAATGTTGTCCTTCAACATTATAAATAACTTTTTGATTTTTACTATTTGGGTTAGGAAGTGGTTGAGCAAACAGATGATTTGATTTTTGAGGAAATGGTAATGAAAGTTGTTGGTTTGGATTTTGAAATTGAGTGGGTTGAGGAAAATATGGTGGTGTAAAAGAATAATAAGGTTGTTAGAATTGAGGATATTAAGGACATTTACCATAAGGGTTTTTCCATCCTTGTGCCCAAGATGGATTTTGAGATTGTGGAGGCCAAGGTTACCAAGGCAAAGGTGCAGTCCAATTATTCTATGGTTGTGCATATGATTAAGTGTTAAAACCCTAAATCATATTTGGCTGTGGATTTGTCCATGGTCTTTTAGCAACAAAATAGAGAGATTCATCTTGGCTTGTTCGAGCTTCATCTTGAAAGATGGATTTAAGACCAGGTATTGAAGGACACTCTTTAGTATTATGATTCTCAGCACACATGACACAAATTTCTACAACACTAGTACATTTAGGAAATTAAAACCACTTACCATTATCTGAAAACTCTAAATTTTTCAATCATGAAGCTGTCATTATCACAGGCGTCTAAAAGTAATATCTGAGCCTTAGACAAATGCGATGTTTGGAGAAGGCGTCGCAATTAAACACCTAATACTAAAGCGTCATTACTGTGGTACTTCAAAACGTCGCAATTGTGACACAATGTCTAGTATGCATGAATTGCGACATTTGAAACATCAAAATCAGATAACGACACTTTAACGACGATGTCTAAGTGTTATGTATTTGGTGTGAGTTTTGGGGCATTTGTCTGTGGTAACTGATAACGATCATTATATGACTTATATGCGATAACGACACTTATATGCCTTTGCAAAAATGGTCGGCTTACAGAGCAGCGCGAGGAGTAGTTCATGGAGGCACCTTTGCGACTGCGCATAATTTGGAGAGAAAATAGTAATAATGAGAAAGGCTTCTTTAATTGCGTCTTTGATTTGTGAAGGTATGGATTGTCCAGCCTGCAATTCTATGCTGTCGAGAAATACTCGCAATCCTCTGGAAACAAGACTGTTGTGAAGATGCCTAGCGAAGAAACGGACATCGGGTTCACGACTATTGATGAACACATCGTAGTCCGGCGAAGAAGGCACCAAGGAGGGTATTCTCAGTGAATGAGGGATGTTGAAATATTAATTTCAACTACCCTGTCCTCTGGCTGCTTTCTAAATCTGTTTGAATGGCTCTGTCAAACAGCCGCTTTCTAAAACTGATGAACAGTCAATTTTGGTTTTGAAATCACAGTCCCTGCACACTTAAAAACAGAGCGTTGTATTGTTTTGGAAACAGAGCAATTTAATAGTAAACGCGGGAGATTTTAATTCAGAAGAACGTGGTCCCACAGACCACAGACCAAATCAGCCATCCACGTGGAAGTAGGCGATTCGATCGCGTTATTTTTTGGCCCACCTGCATTGTGGAATTCCGGACCCGAAACATTATAGGGCGGAATTAATTTGATTTTCGCGTCACAGTTTTCCTTCGTATGCAAAGCCAAAAAACGGACCTGAATTTTTATATGGCGTATTCTATGAAGTTTTCGCGTCACAAATTAGGGTGACATCAACAGGCTATTTTGGAACGCGAATTTGTGATTGAAATCGGGTTTATTTTTTTTGAAGTCCGGACGTATGATATAGTTTTATTAATATTTTGTTATAAGTTTTGTTTCACCGCTCGATAGTTATTTAAACCATTGGCTCATATATAACATATGCGCAAATATTTCACTTTGGGCATTTGTAATGTGGGCCCCGAATACTTTAAATAGGTTTGGTTTAATAGTTTTTTGTTTTGTTATTATATGTAATAGCATGTGTTTTAAAATAGCCCGAAGGCTAATGTAAAAGGAAAAAGGGCATATTATGTTATTTTAAAACATATACATTAGACAGTTTAAAAGTTTTGAGGATTGCACCCCCGGTGCAATTGTTTGTTTATAAGATTATATGATACATGTGAGATAAAGGTTTATTATTTATCATATATAAATAAATTTTATCAATATTGGGCATTTACACTTTTATGAGGTGATGTTATAAGTAAATTAATAAATATCTCTTTTTAATCCTCATTTTACTCCATGAATATGTTTGGAAATGAAATTTCAATAGATTAATTTTCTCCTAGCCTATGTATCATCAATATTGTACATTTACATTCTTAATTATGAGATGATGTTATAGGTAAATCCATGAATATCTCCTTTTAATCTTCATTTTACTCCATGAATATGTTTGGAAATGAAATTTCAATAGATTAATTTTCTTGCTATTATATGTTTTACGAAGATATGGTAAGGAATTCTCTCTTTTTCTTCTTAGAAATAATTATATATAATTTTTTTTTTTCAAAATAGATTAAAAAAAATATATGAGAAAAATTATTAATTCATCAATATGTGTGTGTGTGTGTTGTGAGGAATAATTTCATAGTTCAACTTAATGGTTCATTATATAATCATGTGATCATTACCAATGATATATCTTAAAAAGAAACTAAAAAGCCATGTGTACAAAATCGATGTATACTCTAGAGAGTGGTTCTCATATCACTATGTAAATTGTTGTATGCTACTTCAACAAAATTATAAGATAAACTATAATACACATCATATATGCACCATAACAATTGGTACAGGGTAAAACCCACCCGCCACACCTTTGTACTCGATCCAATTTTCTCTGTCAACTCTTCTAGCTGTGGGAGTTTCCTCCAAGGATCATAATACCCCCAAGGCCTGTTATCACCCTAGTAATTCTCAGGTTGTGGGATAGGGATTTTTGTAGTTAAGAACACTAGGGGTAACCAAGAACCACTTTGGGAATTCAAGATCTAGCCTTCTTGAACTCCAGAGAGGGATCTCTCCGTATGATTTAGCTTTGTTTTAGTAACAGATATTAGGCTAGCTATGATTGTGTATTTGGGTTTGATTTTAAAATATTGGTAGGAATAAAGAGATTTCAAGGTAAACCAGAAGGATCTACCAGAATATTGGGCAATGGAGTCAACTCTCTAGGCAAGCAGAACTAAGAAATAAGGCTCAGAGATGAAAATGTGCTAAGGGAAAGATAGGTGACCTTCTAAGGCTATGTATAGGCTTGATTTGATGGAGTGGATGGAATCTGAGCAAAAGGGCACTTAAGAATCCTTAAGCTACAGATAAGAAGATTGAAGAAGGGGATCTAACTGGGACCTAGAGCAATTAAGAATTCTATGGTCCGGTTATCAAGTAGAAAACATTAAAATGCCAACAAGTTTCGAAACATGGAGCTTATTATCACTAATCCTGTTTAATTTTTCCTTAGTTGATCATTATAGACTAGAAAAACATAATATGAATGAATGTAAACTTTAAAGAAATACACTGAAAATAAGGAAAGAAATGAGACTTATCTTGTCACCATGAGAATCCTTAGCTATGATGTCTCTGATCTCTTTCCAGTCTGCTGCTTTCACTAATTGACTCACCAACTTCAATATAACCAGCAAATAAGACTATAGTTGTCTTGAGAAATTTTATTCACACTGAATACTTCGAATTGTGAAGTATTTATACAAAAAAATGTTTACAAAATATCTCAGGAATTGAGATAATTTTTTAATAAAAAATAGGAAAGAAAACTTAAAAAGAGGGACAGCTGCAAAACAGTTTGCAAGCTGTTACCTTTTTACAAGCAAAAATAGAACTGATTATTCTAATTTGAACTGATTGTTGTTGTGCTGTGTGTACTGCTGGCATTAGGTGCATCTTATCGTGGAAAGTGGTTGAAGAAATTTCCTTTCCTCTAACTTTCAACGCTGATACTCTTTATTCATCTGATTTGAGCTGTTTTTCCGTGGTAATTAAAAAATAACCAATAGTAACTTTATTTTCACTGATACTCTTTCACCTACTGATACACTTTAACCCTGTATTTTTTTACCTTTGAGGTAACAGTAAAATATGAATTTTCAAGTG
This sequence comes from Pinus albicaulis, assembly GCA_034641835.2. NCBI lineage: Eukaryota > Viridiplantae > Streptophyta > Pinopsida > Pinales > Pinaceae > Pinus > Pinus albicaulis. Next base: position 487,806,017 of record CM076576.1, read on the forward strand.
ATTTTCTTGTTTTTATCCATCAAATTCACAACAGATCTGTGAATTCTTGCCACTTTTCTGCAGAGGGGATCTTCATAGTCTTCAATTTTCTGTAACTTTCATCTGCCTCTGTATACTTGGCAAAGTTAGGCTTGATAGTGAACATATGCCTGATATCATTATCTAAAAAGAATAGATTTTCAAAATACTGAAGAAGTATTCTGCCTGTTGGTGATCCTTGAGGCAGTTGTTGTCTGGCTTACTCTTTTGCATGATTTCTTATTTTTAGATCATAATATTTCTGATGCATTAACTTGTCATTCAATGCGTGAATATCAGGCAAACCTTCTTCTGACAATGTTTTGTATTTGGCTAAAAATCTTGAGATGGATAAATTCATGTCTTTACACCGGTCCTCTAGATTACTCATTATGTTTCTTTTGTTCAGGACCTTTTTGATTTGAAGAATGGTTTTTGTTCTATCAAAAATTTTCAATTCTTCCAACTCTTCCCTAGTTTTACTGTTTAAAAAAGCTATGATTTGGATTGCTTGGGCTGGTTTATTGTCAATTTCCCTCTTAGTCTTGTTAATCTCTGCACTAGCAACTTGAAGTAACTCCCTCTGTTCATAAATTATCTGAATTGAAGGCCATTGAGAATGAATGCCTTCAATAATTTTGGTCCATAAATGATTTTTTATATAGGCCACTTGATCTGTAAGATTTACTTGTGCTTGCAGAATCTTTACCTGTTCTTGTAGTCGATCGACCCTTTGCTCATGTCCTTTAGAAGTAATCAAGGCATCATTTTTGGAATTTTCTAAATTTTTAATAATGCCTTTCAAACTAATAATCTCTTTATCTTGGTCTTGTAGTGTGCTCCTCTGTGAGGATGAAGAAGAAGAGGCAGAGATTAGAGAAGTAATTGGCACTACAGTTGGCAGTACTCCTTTCGGTGCCAAGTGTTCTGCCAAAGTAGATGGTATAGCAGTGTTTACAGTGGGGATCACTGTAGGAATGACCATTGGTTGTGCTTTTCTTAGTTCTTCATTCTCTTTCATTAGAGATTCTATTTGACTTTCCATTGTTTTTATCTGACCTGTCATTTGATGTACAAGCTGCTTTAAATCATCATTCTCTGTTTTTTGCTGTAGAATTTCTTTTTCTTGAGAGTTTTCACTCTGAGGCAACTTCAACTGTTTTCTAAGAGCAGCTATATCCTCATTTTTTTTTTTAATTAAGACTTTTTCCCCTTCAATGTTGGTTGGGTCACCCCCTGCTTCAATCACTATATCTTCTAGTGCTTTTATTCTTAAATTATTAGCATACAATGAGGCTTTGTCCAACTTCATTTGATTTTGGAGGTTGAGCACTGTTTTCTCAAGCCTAATTGATTTCATAGTTTTACTAACAATTTTGGAATATAGCATTTCAGTATTGCTCCTATGAAATTCAATTTGATCTAATTCATGAATGGCATCTGCATCCACTTCAAAATCTGTTTTGGAATAATCTGCCACTGATTTTGGCTCAGCCACTATAGGCTTCAAGAATGACATTACCAATTTATTGGATGAATAATCAAATGCTGAAAGAAGCCTGTCTTTGTTTCCAGGCTTTTCCTTAAGAAATCTAGAATAAGCTTGATTCTTGATCTCTTCATTCTTCTCTTTAATCTGTCTGAATCTGATTTGAATCTTTGACTCTGTATTGTCAGTTTCCTGAGAAGAAGGAGGCAAATCGACAGTAGCCTGGTTTTCCTTCATGACTGTATCTTTTTGTTGTGTTCCAATTTTTACATTTTGAAGCTCTTTTAATGTTTCAGTGACTATTCTTGTTGCTTCATCATCTATATCAATATTTACAGCCTTATCCTTTTCTTCTTCTGTTGACTTGCTTCTTTTACTATAAGGAGTTTTGAATTTTATGTCCTCAATAGTCTCAGCTATGAAACTATCTCCTTCTCTGTCTCTTTTATGTACATTATCAGTATCTTTGCTTATAGAAGCCACATGTACTATCTGTTCAATCTGTTTGCCTTTGGCACTGTCTACCTGTATTACCTGTACTGCCTGTGAATCATCATTAGATAGGGTGTTTGGCTCCCATTCAATTTTATTTACATATCTTTCAATATGGGGCTTAGGATCATGCAAGTAAACAAGCAACTTACATTTTACCCTTATTGCACTCAAAATACCTCGTGGGTCATACTTCCATGTAAAACTACATGGGAACTTATACTCTTTAAGTTTGACATTTATCTCATTGGAAGCTTCTCTATTATTCACAATGAATGGCCCAATTTGATTTTTCAGCTTAAATTGGGTCTTTTTCTTGGAAGCTATGAAGTTGATTTCATCTACATTCAATAGTTGTCTCAGATATTCTAAAGCAAATATTCTTGTAGTAACAAATCTGGGTAACTTATATGGGGCCAGGGATGAGCCATACACTCTAATTTCTGTATGATTTTTATATAAATACCAATCTGTAGTTTTGTAGCTCTCTGATAACTGCAGAATTCTTCTTGTCTCATCATTGATCCTAGGGATCTCCTCTTTTTCCAAGAGATACATAGCAGGGGCTATAAATGAGTCATTTAAATCTGTAAAACTATACTCTTTGTTCCATTTCCTTAGAATATATGACCAAAATACTACTGATAGAACTTTTCCTTCTACATCCACTTTCTGACATTCAATTGGAAACTTATCTATTTGATAATATAGGAAGAGGTGGAGTAGATAAGAGGAGTATCTAAAAACTCCTTCTTCTAATAATCTGGATAACTGATAATGCATACTTTCAGCAATAAATCTAGCAAAATTGAACTGAATGGATGGTGATTGACCAGGGCTTAGAGTTGACAGAAAACCTAGGATAGCCACATCAGTGAATTCATCACTGGTGTATCCTAGTATGAAGGAGAGCATTGAGAAAATCTGTCTAGTCTCATCTGGGAAATCAAAGGTGTCGAAAGGAGGATTTAACTTAGGAATATCAACTTGATTTGGAAAAAAAGTCTGGTATATTTTAAATCTAGTATTGAAATCCAAGTCAAGATATAGTTGGGTTAAATCTTCTATTGATAGGGAAGCATAATTGGGGTCATGATTCATTTGCAGCATGGAATTTATCGACTCTTCAGTGATGTAAAACATGATCTCTTTTTCTTTGTTTACAATACATCTTTGTTCTGGCATATAATAGGCTTGGCATAATCTGATAAAGTCAGGAACATAATGAGTGAGAGGGACAATATATCTAGGTAGATTGGATTCCCAAATTGGAATATCTTTGTCACCCTTTTCCACTGATTTGCCATAGCACCAATTATAGACATCAAGCAGGTTAAATTCTACATTAGGGTCTAGTATTCTATAGTCCAGATCAACTAAAGGGTTGTTCTCTAGAGAAATGACTGGAGGCTGGACTGGTCTGACCACTTCTGTAGAATCAGCCGTGAGTGCAGGAGTTGGTTTGTCGATTTTGAAGGACATAGGCTGAGGAATCTTTGCAGAAGACTTCTTTTGAGATTTTGGGCCTCCATTCTTGGGGGTTACCTATTTCTTGGTCATTTTTAATATGAACGAAGCAAGCTTAAACGGTTTTCTAAGTTCCTTTACGAGAAACAGGGGTTTCTTGGCGAATTTCTACTGAAAATGGGGTTTCTGAGCAGGGTTTTTAGGAAATGCAAGGAATTTAAAGCTCAGGACGTGTATTTAAAATCAATTTCAACAGCAAAACGGACCAGGGTATGGAAAAAACTGCGAGAAAGGGAAATTAGGGATTCCAGGGAAATTTTGACAGAGTTTCCCCTGAAAAATGGACACTTTTTTGCAGTAACTTTGGTAATTATTTGAAATTGACAGGAATTTTGAAATCTCAGAGGGCAAGTTCGAAGAAAAGTACCTGGAGAACCAGCGGAATTCGGTTGAAGATGTTGCAGAGGTGCTCAGTCTTCAATTTTTTGAAAATGGCTTCGCAGAGGACAATGTAGTACTTTGTAATGGAAATTCAGGGCAATGGGCATCGAAAAATGGTACTGGTAGGTTGAAAATGGCTCTGCAAAGTTTCTCAAGGTTCAAACGACATGATTTTGAGGAAAAACGGTTCTGCAATGTTTTTACAGGTTTAAAGCGAAAAGGTGAAAATTTGAATGAAAAATATAATTTTAATGTATTAAACGATGGTATAACCATAGTTAAATGACATTAAACTCGGGTTAAACGGGTGAGGTTTAGGGAATACCGCCAGTGGTATTCGCGAGGGTAAATGGTGGTAAGTGGAAACTAGCTTTTCGAACGCGATACAACGTGGTGGCGACACGTAAGCGTGGGTGGTTTGGAAAAACCACCCATTTCGCGCGGCTTTGCCAAAACATCAAACGATTACTTTATGAGCGCGAAAATGTATTAGCGCCGTCAGATCTGGATTCAACGAGCGAACGGCCACGATCAAAAGGAAAGGTGCGGGGAAAAGGTAAGTTATCGGGTTCACTTTGGGCCATTGATCTTGGGAGATGAAGGATAGATCGGACGGTCGAAATTTTACGTGATGGGGAGAGATAAATGTATTAAAAAATTTGGCGCAAGTGTATTACTGTAGGATCAAATGGATTCTAGGGATCGGACGGTTAAAAATGAATCCGATGGGAGAAGGTTTGGTTTAGTCATATATACAGAAATGACTTATTCTTGTTGGAAAATAAAGTGTTCAGAAGGATTACCAAGGCTTCGAACTGTGGTTAGGGTCTGGGATTTAGGCGTAATGTATGTGGGGAAAAGGTAAGGTTAAGGTTCTAACCTTAGGTTAAGGGACTTGGGGCAGAAAATATACAAGGGAAAGGGTCATTTTTATTGAAGTTTAGTTTAGATGAAACTTCGAGTGATTTTTGATTTAAAACATATATAACATATGTTTTAAACTTTTTCTTCATATATTTTATTTATATGGTAAATCAAATCAAGAAAACTTAATTACCATAGGGGCAGGATTAAATATACGGATAAACTTTTAGCCAAAGGGGTTATAAGGGGGGTTTTATTTAAGCATGTGGGAATAAAATACTTTGGCTTAAGTTATAATAAGTGGGTTTTTGGGATTTATTTATAAAAGGAGTTATATAATAGGAAAAGGTCAATTGTAGGGAGTTAATACATAAATTAGAGTTAATATGACAAGGGGACAATGTATATTCAAAAACACATAAATATAACTAAGAAAGTGAAGATTAAAAAGCAAATTTGCATTATAATAACTTCATCACTTAGACTTAGGATAAAATGTGATTTTGAGGGCTTTATGCTTTGAAATGATGTAGGAAGTTAATCAAATGAGGATTAGAGTATCTTTAAGTAAAAATGAAGTTTTAATTAGGATTTTTCAGGGGAAATGAGTGCATGAATGGTAAATGATGTGATTTAGGGATTAATATAGACATTTCACACTTTCAACTTATCAGTCATAGAGCCTTGGGTCCGGTCCCAACAAAAGTCAAGGAAATTCCTTGAGCCTTTCTGACTGATAGTCTAGAATGTTTCATGACTATGGGAAGGGGAAGTTAGTTATTTTGCAGCCCATGATGAATGATATTTACATTGAGACTTTTCACCTTCTTCTACCTACCCATCTTACCATGCTAACATTTTTTTCTTCCTTTGTAGTAGGTGCATTTAAGCTAGCAACCTTCACAACATTTATTCTTTTTGAAAGCAAGTAAAACTATCTAATTCTACACTTATTTCATCCATGAATCCAGATTAAACTGTTGGATTCACTTTATTTCTCTACCTAACTACTGAATTGTTAGGATTAAACTATCTAACAACTCATTATTCTCTATCTATAACAAAGGAAATTGAAACAATGACAAGTTAAGATTGAACTGTTTAACTCATCATGGACTAATGGCATTTATTGACACTCTGCCATAGTCAAAAAGTAAAAAGTAGTGGCATTTATGCTTGCTCACTTTCATGTTTTATTCATTTTTTCTTTGGGGTATCTTATTTTTTCTAAGTGCTTTGATTGTTCTTTTAGGACTTTTTTACCCTCTTTTTGATTTTTTTTTTGATTTTTTTTTTTTTTTTTACAAAATATGTGAATACAACCTGTAGAAGGCAAAGTATGTACAAATTTACAAAATTACCAATATTCAAGTCAAAATTATGACTCCTATATTATAGGTTGCTAACAAGGCCTATGCCATTTCTTCTCGCATGCGGAACTTCTTCACTTGATGGTTCTAAACCATACTATAAGTCCCCATGTTCTATGGTCTAATCCCCATCATACCTATCAACATTCAACCACTCTTTACACACCCCGAATATAATGACTAGCCTACTCTCATTAATATATACCCCAATAAATACAAGCCACTTAGGAATTAAACCCCAAAACCTTGGGCTCACTCATTTTACATATTCGAATTGATATTCGAATGTATCAACTACTCGACCCTCTCGTATTTCAACCGTGATGTTTAATGTATGTCGACCTTGTCAATTCGAACTCCGTCACTTGGTTTCAACCAAACGCATGGCCATTCACATAATTATACAGTCCTCCTTATTATAATCTCTGCCAATCGTCAAAGATCGTAACAAATATCGACTTTGGTCTATAACTCAACGGTCATACATAAACCATTCTTGGCTCCACAGTAATTTACCTCTCAATCCAACGGTTGATGGAGCATCGCGCCGGTTTGGAGGATCCAACGGACACAACGAAATCTCGCGTAACGAACACGCCCAAGGGTTAATCTGCGATGAGAACAGTTATATAATTCTGCCCTCAGCCACGTGTCATGTCGCGTCCTTTTCACCAATTCTACTTACCACCTCCAAACTTGCGCAATATCACCAATTTTCCAAACGGTGTTTTTACTGTGCACTTCGGTCATGGTTCTGCCTCTTATCTTCCAGGTTCCATCGAGATTTATTTTATTGTACTCCACCTCCGCTCCTTTGACTCACATCTTCCTGTACTAGTTTTTTTTTCTTCAATTAAGGACTCGCACTCCATGAGGTTCCTTCACACACCGGTTCTATGTACGTGGTAGCACTGATCAAACCTTGAATTAAAGGCTTGAGCACAATTCTCTATTACACTGTGGGGAGATCCATAATATGGACCTGTGGACCCTCTCTACCATGGAATTTCCCACTGTATTACATGAGTCTCGACCACAACATTGCCATACCACTGTCCAATGCCACACCGTCCACTGTCATGGCGCTTAACACGGGTTATCACACAACTTTATTCGTCCGGCAATTCTTACACCGAGTTAAACTAATATCCAATGGGTTCGGGAAAGGCTAGAACCTCTCGCATAGAGGCTAGTAATTCAGGAAAGGACTCGGTTCCTCTTTCAACATACAGGACCCCATTAAACCACAATTATCGAGTATGTATTCCAGACTACTATACAGTTGATTATCGGGACACAGAAACCATTCATGCCATAATTAACTCGACAAATGCACAATACCATTGAAATAATTCTACATTTATGCAGTGAAGTACTTACAACTTTGGCTCGACTAGATCTTCGAATTACTTGGCCCTTCTCCTCTACTCTGTCTCTACGACAGTCCTACGCAGCCTATGCGGTTCTCTATGCAGGTCTGCCTTATTATGCCTATAAGGCTTATTTTTATACAAACCCTGAATCGACTCAACTCCTCTAATGCTCAAAACTCTTCATATCTCTAACTCTGAGACTAACCCTCTGATAGACAGAGACAGACTCCTAAAATTAGCTTAACTTCTAAAACTGACTATCTCTTCAGGTGCCCATTAATCATTCGGGCAATTACATTTTCTTATCTAATTAACTAAAAATAACTCAACTATGAATAAATACATGGGGAAATAAAACATGAGACCCCCCTTTACATTTATTTATGGACAAAGGTTGTTTTGAGCCTAATGTCCCTGCATCAACAATTGCCATACAACTAATTTGTTTTAGGATACATGTGGCATTCTAGGGGTAAATTCCATATGATGTGTATATCAATCTATTAGGTGTTGGTAAGTTGTGAGTATCTAAGAAATGATAAGGAATATCTATACATCATGATCTTGTAATGTGATTATAAATTGTGTCTATAATTTCCATAAAATGTATAAATGATTTGTTTAAAAAAAATCAACACAATCAACCCTAAACAATGCTCATGATGTGGAATGTCATTGGCGAAACCAAAATTATGGTCACATGTCCCATTTCTATGGTATGGTGATCATATATATGTTGTAGTGACACTTGATGAGTAATTAAATAAATCTCAGAGTGTGACTCATTGTGCCATATTTTTTTAAAGCATGATTTGTTTTCCTAGTTTTTACTAATTTGTTAACATATTTTATTCATTTGGAAAGCTAATTAATGATGATTTAAGTAATTAGGACCTAATGAGATATCATCTTCACATCTTCACTGAAATACATTTGGTAATTGTAGTCACTATATGGACTACACATGCATGCTACTTAAGAAAAATTGAAATATAAACTATAATACACATCTTATATCTGCCATAATAATTGTCATACAACTTATTTACTTCTAGATACATATGAAATACTTCAGGTAAATGCCATATTATGTGTATACCAATATAGTAGGTGTTGGTAAGTTATGAGGATCTAAGAAATGATAGGGTATCCACACATTAGTGCCTTGGTGATTTTTTTGCATAATTTTCTATTTGTTGTAATTTTGTTGCCTGGATTTGTTAAAGATTTCAAATAATACAATTATCTACCAATTGTTATTTATAAAGAAGAAGTACAATAAGTAGTCACCTAAAAGTGAGCCATGTGAAAATATTGGTAACATGAGTAACCTAGTAAGCTGTAAATGAAAAGTGAATAACCTCCACTCACCAACAAGTGGCAGGCAGGGTTGGAATTTGGATTTCTCTTTACCCATCACACAATTTTTTTTGACATTTTGGTCATTATTTTTCTAGTCAATAAACATTACGTTTAAAATTTTTCACTTCATTAATGACGTTCTCGTAATAAATTAACCCTTCACCAATAAAATTTTGATTAAAAAAATTGAACGCTCTTCCATTTTCTTTGGATTTTGGAGTGTGATATATCTGTGTCATGGACTTTTAATACCTAAATTTTCAAGAGAAATAACCGATTCTTGTCAAAATAATATTTTCTCAATATCTGGTATGATATACTAAAAATTACTTCAAAAAGAAAGTAACCTTCCAATATAAAGAAAAAAACATCAACGAGCTTTCCCTAAATTGAAATAAATTTATGTTTATTATTAATATTGCATAATCTGTCTTATAAAAATTGCATAATCGGACTAAGAACAGATCCTCAGTGCATTTTTTATTGTTGTTGTGATTAAAATAATGAGCCAAAGAATGCTAAGGCACTCAGAGAAATCAATCTATGTATTATTTCTCACAAAATCATGTTGAGTAGTGGAGACTAAGCGCTAGAATTTTTTCTGTCCTCAATCTCTCTATTAATTATGTCTATGTAGTTATAAGAATAACAAGACAAAGATATCCCAGGCTTCCAGAGAAATTAGTCTCTATGTGTAGAAATTAATGATTACCGTTGACTAAATGTTATACCATTTGAAATTGCTGAGCGAAATTAATCAGGCCATGATGTACCATTTGTCAGTATCTATTTTCTCATGTATGAAAGTTGATGTACCATTGAAAGTTTAATAATTCTATTGAAAGTTTAATAACTATAATAACTATATATATATATTTTAAATTTAATGATTAATAATAATTAAATTAAAATTCTTAAAAGACAAAATAAAATCCTAATAATCACGAACTATTATGATAATTTAAAAATATAGAACTCAGGCTGAACATAGTTAAAAAGATACCAAGAAAAGAAGAGTGCATGTGCATGATAACCTCTTTCTTGACAACCTATGAATGCCATTCTCAATGAAGACTCAAGACTCAACTGGATTGGATTGTGTATCAAAACAATAGGAATGAATCAAAGTTCAATGAATGAATAACTTGATGGAGAAAATTTATAGGGAAAGGTAACTTGACTATCAATCTACTAAACCTCACTTCCATGATTAAAAAAACACCCCCACCTTCTCAGTGGTCCCATCATGGTCCACCTATTGAAAAACAACCAACAAATATTAATTTTTATATATTTTTGCATGGCCATTGGACAATGATTTACTATGGTTTTCCTACTAAATTCCAATGGATGATTATTCAAAAATATTGAGAATTAGTTTAGTCTCAAGGCATAGCCAAGAGTCTTACTTGATAATTATAGATTACCTCTCCATTGGATGATTGTACATTTTTCATCTACTTTTTCACGTGAGTTTCAGTTGATGCTAGATATTTGCCTTCTATTTCTTTAGTGAAGCTAAGAGTTAACTTTGATCTTACATTAATAAATATACTTGCATGAATATCCATGCTTTTATACTTCCCCACTGTGATCAATGTTGATGTATGGCCTTGGCCCATCGATCTTACAATTAACTCACTATTCATATTCAATTTTCTCCAGTTCAGCCCAATAAAATAAGGAAAACAGAAAATGAAGTCTTGATTTTTCTTTCCAGTGCTCCTAAATAATACAAATACTCTTAAAAACCAATTAATATATAAATTGTCATCATTCATGCTAAAATCAGTTTGAATTTTTTTAATGAATCTGCTTACAATTAATAGATTACATTGCTCACAGAATAAGAGATAATTTAGAACTATGATTTCAAAATAATAAATTACCCTAGCAGTTCAAACTTCGAACATACCTTATGAAATTAAAATATGGCAGGTTAATGAGCCAATCTAGTTTCCTCGGAGCCAATCTTGAGCTCGGCCTAAGTTTTAATGCCTTGAGAGTGCGAGTGTAAGGAACTAGACGCCTAAAGCTTTTATTTTATGCTTGTGTAATTCACTGTTTGACCATCAAGCCAAGCCACTAGCTATATTAACATTACTTCATGTTGGGGCAGATTGGCATTCTAATTTTTTAGTGCTATAGCCGTACTTTTTCACTGCTTCACTAATCACAACCTTGGAAGTTTGCAGGGCAACGGGCTTTATTCTTTCTTTGGTGTTTTATGTAAAAGAAATGATTTGTGAACTTTCTGTAATAGGAAGGGGAAAACTAAATTGATTCTAATTTTAAAATATCAATAATGATAAGTGGTAATTCCTTTATTAAATTTTTAATTTTGAGTGAGCCAAAAAAGTAACTTTCCTTACTTTTTGAGTACAACCTTGCAATTGCGAAGAGGACTAGTGTCGCAAAATTATTGGTAAGTGGAAATTAAAGGGCGTAAGAACGTTTTTGAAAAAATTTCAAACGTCAAAATTAAGTCTTCTATCCTTCCTAGCACGTCACGGAAAATGGGAATCCACAAATTCTAGTCGTCAAATACGTGCAAAATGCCTTATGACGGGAAAAATGGAGGATTGGTCCTATGTTGCTACATGAGTTAGGGTTTCATGTGGCAGCAGGGAACCTTGTATAGTTTTTCAAGGATAGGAAAGGAGAATATTGTCAGTTAATCATCACATGAAACTTCATCACCATTTGAAAATTGTGTCCTAATTTGAAACAATAATACTACCCAACTATTTCATTATTTAATTTTGATTGTGTAATACAAAAAAATATCCTAGATAACTTAAATAATGTAAGCACTTTTGCAAAAATTTAGTGGAGAGAACCTTCAATTACATTTATTTGGAAGTTCCACTTGCATTTTAAGCCATTTTAATTAGTCTTTCATGGCTATCTAGTAAAAATTTCAACCTCTTGTAGAAATTTGTTTGTCACTTGTATTAGAAATGAAAAAATCAAATGTAAATAAAAATGATTTGAAATGCTAAAATTCAAATGCGTGCTACATAAAAATGATTTTTTTAAAAACTACATTAACGTCTGATATCACGCGCACATTCGCCCTCAGCTCTTGCAGAACAGCATTCGCCCTCAGCATTTTCCCTCAGCTCTTCAGAACAAAATTCGCCCTCAGCTCTTGCAGAACAGCATTCGCGTTCAATTCTTGCAAAATGGTAAGTTCTTACTGCAGGACCTTCCTCCCGTAGTAGGGTTGACCCTATTTGGGTTTTTTTGGAGCCTCTGATAATACAAAGGTTGTGATTGATTACGGGGCACTGCCTATATTTGTGGAAATTCTTACCTCTGGGAATGATAATGTTCGAGAATAGGTAGCACGTTCATTTTAGAGGCATAAAATTATTCTTCCCAACTATCTTTATACGTCTGTAATTTTGGAATTTGATTTAAAAAACTACTACCCAACTTTGAGTTCAACTGGTGTTCGTGTAAGGTTGTTTGGGCTTTGGGAAATATTGCTGGAGACTCTGCATCATTTAGGGATCTTGCCCTCAGTCATGGAGCTCCGAGGCAAGTGCTTGCCCAGTTGAATGATACTGCCAGAATTTCAATGATACGAAATGGTACATGGGCTCTGTCAAATTTTTGCCGTGGTAAACCCCAACCACTATTCGAACAGGTAAGCAGAACACATTTTCTGCCTCTTCTTCTTAGTTTGCAGATACTGTGGATTTTTTTTATAGATCTTGGTGCTTGGTAGATTTGGACATAATATGGACCTAGGCGCTTGTTCATTACAATGACTCCATCATCAGGTTTTAGAAAATGCTCAGAAATTTGGGTTTCACAAGGGGATTACCCTTGCTTGCAATTATTGATTATCAATCACATTCAAAAAAAGTCTTTCGTAGCATTGTTGAGCTCTTTGTAGGTGAATTTCCGAGGCAATTTCACAATATATGAACTAAATTTGTCTGTCCTTTTCAATACTCTGCGCTTGTAACAGAACCAGACAAACAATCTAGTGGCCAATGCAACAACAACAACACCTCCTATTGCAATGCCTGCAATTCACCCTCTCTGCACGCATGAATGACTATGGCACCCTCTTTTGTGAATAGGTACTGGAGCTGAAGGTACTGGTTTCCATTAGGATCGTGGAATTCAACATCCAAAATAGTATCAAATTCCACTACAATAGTATTCCCCAGCGAGGGCAACAGTTCATTGAGACCTATTGGACTCATCACCCCCAAATAGCCTCCAGGGCTACCCAGAGTGTGATCATCTGGAGCAATAACAAATGCTAATCCATCCCCAATTGAAACAAGAACAGGACCCACATTGGTTACAGAAAATGAGAAACACGTTTTGAAAGAAGAAGAAACTTTTGTATTAGGGTCCAGAAATCTAACTGGTCTATTGTACAATGCCCTACCTACACTTCAAATTGGTACTCCCAACTCCATGCTAAGGCTCACTGTGCCATTCTTCAGATGAGCATCTTAACCTGAAGTTTGATTCCAAAAAACCCAAGTCCCCTGTTCTATGCCCAAGACCTCTGTTACAACGAGTAGAGTTCTGAGCGAAATACTTCACAATAGGAAGTAAAAGAAACATCGCAAAATTGCTCCGCTTTAGACTGATAATTTTCTGTGCGAAAATTCAACTGCGGACAGTAAAAACATAATATCAAACACAACCAATCCACAATGGAATTTGAACATGAGGATTTATAACCATAGAAAACCCTCTCCAGGTTAAAAGAATTCCAGAATGGCTTTAAGATTCTACTAATGAGCACTTACAACACCATAGCAATTACTATCACAATGAAATCTGCTGGAAGAAAAGCCCTTGTACAATTTCTACATTTCCACAGTGGAAGCAAGAATCTTTTTATCTCTCATGATCTGGTTCTATGGTCAAATCCTTTGCTATGGCTGTCTTGTTCTGCTAAACGTGGATTTGTCTTAGCTTTGGCTCTGGTTGTCATTTAGGATCATGGCTATCTGATCTTGTTGTGGCTTTGACTATACAAACTTGTTCAATAGGAAAATTTTGACTCTGCTATATATAGGAGCTTCAATGGGTGCTCTCAAACACTTTTTTGGGCAGCTTTGTTTTGTCTCTGATTCAAGGCAGAACTATGTTGGCCTTGGTTTTTTAGTCCTTGGAACTTAGTTCTCTCATATTTTCCATCCTATCCCTAGTTTTCTACTGAGAAAGACATAACTTCACGACATCAAAATTGACTATTTTTGGCCATTTATCTTTAGTAATGGTACAACTTTAATTTGGTGCATTCATACAGTATCTGAAGAGCACTCTCAAGCCGTTATTCAGTATTTTAGCATAACTACTACATTTAACTTCCATGCTCTAATATTTATATCAACCATAAGCATTCTTAAGGTAGTTCCACGTTTATGAAGCAGAAGGAATGCTTCTGACAGCTTCTTATCATAGTGGTACAATTCTGTTCGCATTTTATCTTTTATAAACCTCCAATTTTCCAAATGTAGTAGAGACTACAGTTTGCATCTCAAATTTTGGACAAATTTGTTTAGTATTCTACAGAAAATGCATTAAGAATAAAAAAAGCCCACAATTTGTAAAAAGCCCACAATTTTGTAAAAAGCTCACAATTTTGTAAAAAGCCCACAATTTGTAAAAAGCCCACAATTTTGTAAAAAGCCCACATTTTGTAAAAAGCTTACAATTTGTAAAATGCCCACTTTTATTTTCTTTTTGCTTATATATTGAGCTCCCATTGAGTTCAACAAGTCTTGGGTTTTCTACACCATTGAGAGAGATTTATTATTTTCTTTATAGGATAATTTGCATCAATGGAAGAAAACATTACAGGTGGAAAAAAAATTCAAAAGGGTGAAAGGGGTGATGGTAGAGTTTATTGCCCTTGTAAAAAATGTTGTATGAGAAATAATGTTAGAGTTTTAATAGCAATAGCAACAATGCATTGTAGGAAATATGGGCACATTGATGGTGGATCGAATGACTATCGTCCCATGGTAATTAATTATCTATCTTCATTTTGATTATATTGTAAAATTTTATATTATTTTAAATTTTTAATATTTTTTATATGCACACTAATGTTTAATTATTAATGTTTGTAATTTTCATAAAGGCATAGTTGCCCCCCAACTTTTTGCAGATGATCAACCAGCTTCCACATCTAAATAGTAGTAGATTAGATGATGTTGCACCAGTACAAGAGAATATTGCAGAAAATATTAGTATTGGAAATGATGTTGTACAAGGTGAAGAACATGAAGCGAATGATGAAGGTAATTTTAATGATCCCATGGAGGTAGATCATGACGACAGTAATGAGACAGTTCACATTAATGATGGGACAAATCAAATGATCCAAGACTTGTATGGTGAGTCAGATGATGATGGTGGAGATAGCAGTGACGGTATTTATGATGTACCTCTGATTGAAAGGTCAAGTGAATGACTTTTTGAACACTCAAATGCAACTCTTCTCTCTGCTACATTGTTGCTGGTGAACTTAAAGGTTATGAATAATTTGTCGAACAGATGTATGACACAACTCCCAAGGTATGCAATATGTATATATGATCACATATATGTAAATGTTGATTATTTTCCCTTTTTTTAGTTGTAATAAATTTGTAAAATAATAACTTATATATATATATCATAGTTATCAAAACCGGCCAGTCAGGACGGCTGCCGGTTGGAACCGGCCTTGCAACCCGGTCAATAGCCTATTCTCACCTGTTTTGGCCGGTTAACCGGACCTAACCGGCCGATTAAGTAAGGAACCAGCCAGTTTATGCATAAACCGGTCAGTTCTGTACTTAACCGGCCGGTTAGGTGCTCCTCCATGAGTTGCAAATTCCTCAGTGTCTCCTCCATGAGCTGCAAATTCCTCTATTATACTAGCAACAAACTTGTCTAATAACTCATACTCAACACCTTATAGCAGCAACAATACACATGATGACTGATAAATACAAGGCTGGCTAGCATAAAATCCCTGGCAGCATGCAACTCATCAAGTGTACTTGATGACAATTTCTGTTCTCAAAACAATCAACAGCAACCTTATTTCACACTCAGCTAGGAACTGCCAGACCCTCTCTCTTTGCTCACACATAGCAGCAGCATAAATAAAAAACCTTTCACACAGCATACAAGCAATTTGATCATGGCATCAAGACTGATGCAAATGGTCTGACGCCACTCAAGGGACAACAGCATACAACCTAATGAAAATGTGACTGGCAATAATAAATTGACCACTAGAAAATTCCCGCTTGGAAATGCACTAAACTGGCTACTGAGTTTTCTGGGTTTTAATGAATCTTTTCAGTGATAAATTTCGTCAAACACATTGTGAGCAGACTGTTGAAGTTGTAATGCTCTCTCAACTTGTTACAAATAGCACTAATAGTGGGGTTCATAAACCAATTCAATACCTCTAAGTGTTGTAGATGTTTTTCTAGAAATTTATTGCCAAGCAAACATAGATAATGAAGAATACAAGATCTTCAAAATGCTGGTCTGATATATATATATACTGAACCCAGAATTGTCTTTAAGGCCGATACAATGAATTGACAACAGATCTAAGCAAGGACAGATTGTATATTATAATATTAACTCAACAATAAAACACAGTGAATAATATAAGAGAAACCTGATACATTACTTCAACAAGTTTGCTTATGTATTTTTCGATGATATGTATTGCATTTGGTGCCATTTTGATATATTCACCTTTGAATGGTATATAAATGAGCAAAATTTTCATATTTTGTCTCTATTGGCTTGGAATCATGGTTGCAAATCTTAAAAATAGTTTTTTTTTTATTAAAAAATAATTATTTAATGTATTTTTTTTAAAACCGGTTCATTGAGATCTGACCGCTACTGGTTAGACCGGTTCCGGTTCGAAACCCGGTTCATTAGCTCCACCGGTCCGGTCACCGGTTCCGGTTTTAATAACTATGATATATATATATATATATATATGTGTGTGTGTGTGTGTGTGTGATTAATAATCTTTACAAGACACTAGTTTTTGTTTATGTTGTAGATTGTTGGGTGAATATTTGTTACCATCGCCAAATACTTTACCTCGAACATATCGAGATCTATGTGCTATTATGAAACACTTTGGAATGGAATATAACACTATAGATGCATGTCCTAAAGATCATATTATATATTACGGAGAACATGCGTTGAAAACAGAATGTCCGAAATGTGGTACCAGTAGATATCGAATAGATCAACTAACCAAAAAGGTGCCTCAAAAGGTTCTTCATCATATTCCCATAATTCCACGTTTGCAGTGAATGTTCAGGTGTAATAGCATAGCACAGTTTATGGATTACCATTCAAAGAATAGAAGTGGAGATGGTGTTCTTCGAATTCCTGCAGATGGTTTTGCATTTAGAGAAATCGAGGAAAAATATGTAGATTTTAAAAATGAACCTCGTAATGTCAGGCTTTCATTGGCAGCTAATGGTGTTAATCCATTCGGAGAGCTTAGATCTACTTACTCAATGTGACCTATTTTCGTTATCAACAATAACATTCCTCCTGGGATGTCAATAAAGAGGGAGCACATAATGTTGACTATGATTATTCCAGGTATTTGATACATTATTTCTTTGAATGTAACATTTTCATTTCTCTCGTTGTTTGCATAAATATATATTTTATTTATTTACTTACTTATATATACATATATCATGGTAGTAATTATTATGTACCGTAATTTTGAACAATTAGATAAGTACCAGGTCAAAGATATGAATGTATATATTGAGCCTCTTATCGATGAGCTAATACAGTTATGGCATGGCATCACTATGTATGACATCACTAAACCAATCAAGCAGAAGAGATTTCAATGTCGTGGAATGCTTGTATGGACAATTCATGATGCCCCAAGACTAACACATGTTTGTGGTATGTAATATTTCGTTGCACTTTAATATAATACATAATTATCTAAATTAGATATACCATATTGCATGTTTTAAAAATGATCTCATAGTATATTAATTGTTATTAATCCATCTATTGCAGGTCTTCAAACAAAGGGTAGATTTGCATGTCCAGTTTGTGGCCCTAAGATGAAGTATCGTCATTCGCCAGACTTAAGAAAGATGGTGTTTGATGAGTTTAGGCACTTCCTCCCTAGGAACCATAAGTATCGTACTACTGAAAAACATCTTTTCAATGATAAAGAAGAAACTGGATTAAAACCACGAAGAATGACACCTCAGTTGTGGATGTTGGAATATAACAGAATTAATAATCGTCAAGCAACTGGTACATAATTTGTGTGTGTATATATATATATATATATATATATATATATATATTATTTGTTTATGTAATGTTTGGAATTTTTGTTTTAACTAATGAATTTATTTTATTGTATTTTATAATTAATATTGTTCTGATTTATTTTATTCTTTGATATCAAGGTCATCGTCGCGGTGAAGGTACTAATATTGTACTTCCACCTGGAATGAAATGTTATCCTTCTTAATTCGCGAGGTTTCCCTACTATGAGGACCTAAAAATAGCTCATTTGTTTGATACAATGCATGTCGGGAAGAATGTGACAGAAATGTTATGGCGAACCATAGATGGTGCACATGATAGAGATAAAATTGACAAAATTTGTGTTGACATTGAGAAATCGAATCATGCAATGAAAAGTGTGATCGATAGATCAAATAACAATGGAGGTCGAAATTATAATAATATTCCATGGTTATTAATAGAAGAACAAAGAAATGATGTAAAAGAGGTCGTTAGAAGAATTAAATTTCCAACAGGTTTTGCTTCAAACATAAATAATATCTTAACAAAGAAAGGTGACTTCAGTGGGGTGAAAACACATGATTGGCATACCTTTGTTAAGGTAATTTTTTTGGTATACATTTTTGTATGTTATTGCTTGAATACATATTTTAAATTTTCCTTTTTTCTGTTTAATTTGGAAACCAATAATGATTCATTTTTTATTGTTATAGTATGTTCTACCTATATCTCTCCCAAACGACTTCGACAACAATGTCAAACAAGTTATATATGGTCTTAGTAAATACATGAGGTAAGTAGTTTTGATTTGTACGCAAAATCTAATTGCTACAATTTCTTTTCGTACTTGATGAAATGATGTATTAATTTACTTGTAATGAAATATATATTATGTTTCATTGAAATAACCTTGTGTAATGATTTGCAGATGGTTGTCATTGAAAGAAATCCATCAAGATGAAATAAAGTATTGGAAGAGAGAAATTCCTCGGCTAATGTGTGAAATGCAAAAGTATATACCTCCAACATTTTTCAATGCACAAGAACACTACTTGATACACCAAGTTGAGGAGATTGAAATGTGTGGACCAGTACACACAAGTTCAATGTGGATGGTCGAGAGGCACCTGAAATCCTTGAAGGCTTTGGTTAGACAAAGAGCATGACCTGAGGGTTCTATGGTGGAGGGATATGTGGTATATAAATCCATGGTGTATATTAGTCATTATCTTCCTAAATTAGCTGTGCCACCCTATTGAGTCCTAGAAAACCTCTGCTTCAAACATTGGGGAAAACCACCCGGTCGGGACCTTAAGACAGCTCCTTTTCTGTTTGGAATGGTAGCTCCGACTGGATTTAAAGGACCAGTTTCCTTATAACTAAATGGGTTGGTGAGGGGATTGATTTGGATGAGTGGAAATGGGACTAAAATTGACTGGAATAAAACTATTTAATTAAACTAAATGCTGACAAAGAAATTCTAACACTAACCCGGGTAATTATATGTGAATACAACTTAAGATTGTTTCAATCTAATAATAACCATGAAAATGTATTATTATTAAAATTGAAATGTGCAGAAACGAATAAAGATAACTCTGTTTAAGAAATTAAATAGAGTTATATTAGCATATTGCATTCATCATTGTATACCATCTATATATGCTTATGAAAGATAACATTTCAATTATACTCAGAAATGATATATAAAAGGAAACGTTATGAAAACCAAATATATAAATGATAGCAAATTCTTCAAGCGAATACCATATAACAAAGAAAATCAACAGTGAACAGATAGAAATACCTCATTCATCTTGAAGATTGTCAAATGAAATGTGATACTCTAATCCAGTAACTCCGATGTAAAATTAAATCCAAAGGTACAGAAATGCAACACTTCAAAGATAATTTCAGCACAAAAATCACCAGATGTGATCCTTCATAAAATATATTAAGGAATGGAGTACAGAAATGTTAGCTCCAAGTCCAAAAAAAATATTACAACTTCAGATCCCTCTCTAAATGCATGAGAGGGATTTAAATAAGAAATTACATAACAAAATCCTACTACTACTGCTACAATCTATCAAATTAAAAACTGAAAGGCTATCTTAAATGAAACCGATTCATTGTTTTTCTCTCTCGCTTGATGAAGCCAAGTTGCAAATCTTCAACATATCTTGGAGTCTCGGTGGATGACTCATCTCGGAATGCAGCTGTCCAGCATAGGTGGCATCGGAAAATTCTGGAATTAAACAATCGACAGCACTTGAAAGGAATTTGATAGCCATTTGTTGATTGTTTGGTTTGATTAAATGAGTCCACATATTGTCCCAGGATATTGTTTGAAGTTTGTTGATTTGTTGACTTTTCTTCACCATTTCTTCTCTCCATCTGTTTTCAGTTTCTTTCACTTTAGGCAAACTGCCAGGAACACAGTCTGAAATGAGATTGATTGAGTACAAGCTGTCATTTATAAATTGCGTGATATTATTCATCATACTCCTAGCCCTTGATATTTCTCTCTCAGCTTTCATTATTTGATGTTCCCATTCTGTAAACAAGATTTCTTTGTGTCTTTCCTCTATTCTAGGAAGATTGGCTTCTTTTCCTTTTTCTGTATCTTGCCAATTGAGAAATTCGGAAATCTTTTCATCAGCATCATCTATTTCTTGTCTGAGAGTAATAAAATTTTGGATCAAAGATGAGGTAATATCACAAAAAGTTTCTGCCTGTGATAGCTTTGCAAAAAATTCATTCAATTGCTGAGACAATAGTTTATTAGCCTCAAGGGCTTCTGATTTGAATTCACTTAACTTCGGGAAATCTTTAAACTTATCCAAAGTTGTTTGAAATTCCTTTTCTTGTACAATCTTTGCATTTTTCTCATTTTGTAACAGACTTTGTAACTTGGAAATTTCTTCATTCAGTTGTTGTTGTTTGCCTAAGAGCTGCTCATCAACTTTCTTCTTTTCTTCAGCAAGCTGTTTTTCCAACTCTTTGGACCTGAGTGTCTGATTTTGTAGTTGTTGTTGCAATTGGGTAATCTGTTGCTGACTTTCCTTAGCTTGCTCTTCAAGTGAAGCTATGTGGAGATCTTTCTGAGTTATCATCTGAGAAACTTCTACAACTTTATCCACTGTCGCAGCACTATAAGCTCCTGCATACTGGGACAATTTTGTGAGGTCTTCGGATGGATTCACCTCATTGTTTTTGTAAACAATATTCATAAATTCTTCCGATGGAGTAGAAAACATGTCCTGTTCTGTCTTTCTTATTTTTCTTTGTCTTCTAACAACAGCCTTATGTTTGGGGCTGTAAAATACATCTAAAGGAGGGATCTCCTCGACCTTTAATACAATCTGCCCTGTCGGATGTTCAGGAATGATTTCAACATCCTGCTCTATTTGCTCTTTATCTTTATCTTGCAGTCCCAGTTGTTGAGCGAATTGATCATATTGTTTCAATAACTGAGAAGAAACATTAAGATCAGCATAATCTATAATCTCCTTAGTTGTTTCTTTTCCTCCTGATTGCATGTCTGCTTTCCCTGTATCTGTTTTCTGCTCAATGGTTTTGCTATCCGATCCACCTTTTTGATTATGCACATCATCATCAGTACTTGTGCATTTTTCTGTTGTTTGAGCAGTAGACTGCTGACCAGTATTTTGATCGGATTTATCATCAGTATTTCCCTTTTGAGCATCAGGCTTGCCAACAGTGACCACCTTTTGAGTATGTATAGTTGGCTGGTTAACAACCGATTGTGTAATGAATTTACCAGTAGATGTTTCTACTGGCGTTTTGCTAGATGTACCTTCTGTCTCTGACCCTTGTGTTGGAATTCTTAGTTGGTCCAGAGGAACTCTTAACAATCTCTGACTTCTGAATAACAAAAATTTATTCATTTCCTCCTTTTGGAATTTAGACTTGGCTAAATCATAAATTTGAGGAAAATTATCCAACGAAACAAACAAATCATCAAACGGATCTGGCTCATGCTCAAATCGAGCAATTGAAACTGAAGCAGTAACATTAAAGGCTATCTGTTGTGGATCATATTGTCTTCCAGGAATGGTCACAAATTTACAACCTTTTATCTTGGCGACTTCTTTTTCAGCATGCTTGAAATCATTTAAAGTAAACTGACCACAATTGAATGGGAATTGAGGCCACATTCTCTTCTTACTGTTATTTAAAGACCTGGATATTCCTTCAACTGTTAACTGATAGGAAATTTCTTGAGCAAGAAGTTTTTCTGGAACAATAAGAGGAAGAACATGTGGTTCCACAATACTACCAAAAACCCTGATGTATGTAAATTTCTCCTCCCCAAACCAATCTCCTATTGCAGATAAGTCGGCCTTAGCTTTATCATAGAATCTAGGAGGGAAGCGATTAAAAATGGTTTGGAAAACAGGGATAAGGAAACCATGGCAGATTCTATATACATTATCTTGGAAATGAACCTTCCAAAGCAATTTATGATAAATATGAATTGGGGTAGGGTCTTTGGGAGTCCATTTCCATCCAAATAAGGGAAACTCGGAATTAAAACAAAGAGCATCAAGAATATAGGCACAAAAGAAAAAGGGAGTGGAATTTCCAGTGGTTTTTTCTTGTCTGTACTCAAGTATTCTATTGGCCATTCTATCAGAGAGAATAACAGCCCAATCCATGATGTCGGAATTGACAGCAGCTAGGATTAATGGGACCATTTGTATAGAAAACCTAGCTGAATTATCATTGCCAAATAATCTACACATCATGGCAGTGGCATAGCAATACAGAGGTAAAAGGGAATCTACAGAATACATACCTGACGCTTCATTTCGGTGCTTCTCTGGATTTTTCTTACAATCTATGATAGGGTCAGATTGGACTTTGTTATTATCAGCAAAGTCTTTGATAAACTCCTTGTTATACACCTTCTGCGGGTCTGGAAGGTGATACATTGCCTTTAGGTCTTCTGCTTTAAACGAGCCAAAAGACACTCCAGATGCTGAAACAAACGTTCTGTCTTGTATCTTCACACTGTCAATAACCCATCGAACTGCATCATAATAAGGCATGATGCTCGCTCTGGCTGCAATTCGATGCAAAAATGAATTTGCAAGTGATTTTTCAGTGATCTCAGAATCAGAATCTGAGCTATCTTCGTCTGGAACCGATGCCTTTTCCACCGTGACCTTGGGGTTTTCTCTTTCTAATAGGTTGTAGACTCTTTCCCATGTCATGCTCCCAAGCCCCTGGCATGATGTATCTGTGACTAATCTTAGTTTTGTGGGCTTTTCTTTTGAAACCGTAGGAGTCTCAACAAACTTAACTGGAACAACAGTCTTGGTTCTTCTCGCTCTCTTCAACATTTCTGCGTTTGCTATTGCTTCCCTTTGTCTGTGAATGAAATGGCTTAGTGTTCTTTGGCTCTGCAAGACAATAAACTCTCAGTCGTGACAAACAAACAATTTAAACGGGATGATTTATGAACTTATGATTTTTCATTTATTTGTTTCGTATACCGCGTAAATGCTCCTTTTGGGTCACACTCATGTATTAAAAACCAAATCATTAACAATATTCATTCGATTTGTTATTGAATGCCCTCGTACAAACAAAGATTTGGCGCTTGTGAAATATTAAAATATTCATCCATTCTGAACTTTTCGCATGTAATAAATAATATTTATCAATCGCATCGAAAGTTTTCGAATGGCACATAAACATCACAATACGTTTTTCTCGATTGGCCGATTCCGATTGAAAACTTTTCCGATTTCCAATGGTGCGGTCTACCATATAAAATTTAAACGAACAAATGTTTGATTTTCTTTTGAAAGCGTTTATTGTAATAACGCGCGTCGGATTGGGGAATTTCAATTGACCGTAAAGAGTTTATTAAAGAATATCCCGATCATTCGATTGCGACTGGCCGCATCGCATCAGAAGTTATACGAATAAATAATTTAAACTCTTAGCGATTGAAGATTTCCGATCGAACTAATCGCATCGAAGGATTTGAAATAAGTATATGAAACTTCATTTAAGGGTTTCCTCCGATTCTCCGATTGCGATTGGACTTTTAAACTTGATTTGTTTTTTTATGATAAGGCCTTCTATATTGGATCGGATCAGAAGTTTTGAATGTTGTATTTGGTTAGTAAACAAAAGATGAGTTTTTTCAAAACAATGAATCTTTATTTCTAAGTCTTTTATTTCTATAAAAAGAGAAAGGGACCCTATTTCTAAATGAATTTTATTTCTAAATTTTTAAGAAAAAGGGAGGGTTGTTGTATAGTACAACAATTGGCGATTCACTGAAAGAACCAGTTATCTCTGAAAAATAAAATGAATACTATATTTTAAGTAAGTAAATATTTTTAAAGATAATGAAAACTATCCTAGGATAATCAAAAATAAAATCTAACTTATGAAAAAGAATAAAAATTATTAACAATTTCTTTCTAGTTTCTTGAGAATAAAAACATTTTGGGTTATCTTAAGCTTTGATTGGTATTAATAATGAAGTAAGTGGATTTCTCCAAGTTTGGTTTTATAATATACTCTATTGTCATAGGTATTGCCTCTGCTGCCTGCAAACGTTCATAGTCTCGACAAGGTTACCTTTTAACCATTAACTATTCATTGTCCCATTCAACTAAGATTATGACTTTTTAAAAGATAAATTCATAAGACATATTATCTCATGTTTTTGTCTTTTATTTATTTTTTTATTTCTTAAGAGCCATTGTTCTGGTTTGGTAGCCAGTTGATAACAATGACATTCAATAGTTATAATTAAACTGAACAAGCTGGCTCGTGATGAGACCCCTTGTCTTATATTTATAAGCCATTACCCTGTTTTGATATGCAGTATTGGTAATGTCAGTTTTATTATTTCTTATGAATATGGTAAGTCGGCTCATGATGAGACCTCTTATCTCTTAAAAATTTTAACATAATTTCTTAGAATTATATTCTAAAAAATCACAACCTAAATGAATGGGGTGAACTAGTTTTATCCTTAAGAATCAATGGATGACAATTTTCTAGAGTTTTTTGAGTACCAAGACTTGAATAATCTTTACTTTTATAGATAACCTCTCTCTGCTTAATAAACTTATAATGATTTACATTTCCCTCAAGTTTTTCAAAAGATCATGCAAATAATTGGTATAATCTTTCAAAGTTTAACATCTTATTTAAAACTATCAAAAGAATATAATCATTTCTTTAAAAATTCTCATTTACACAAAATAAATATTTATAATATTCTTCTTAAGAATTTTTCTATCAAGTAAACAGTCAATTAGAGACTTACTAACAACCTTTATTTGCAAAAACAATTAAAAACTTTTCAGAAAGGAATATGTACAGTTTAAGAAGGGGTTACCTCCTTATGAAAAGAATTTCTTCAAGATAAACCCATTTACAGAAAGAGATTCTCTCTTACCTGTTAGATCTTGGAGCATGAATGTATTTGAGCCTATCTTTTCAATGATCTGAAATGGTCTAAGCCACATTTTCTGAAATTTGGTATGCTTACCTTTTTCTTCATGTGCCTTATCCCATTTTAGAACAAGATCACCAATTGACAAAATTTTTGAGCCGGTAGAACTTGCATCAAAAGAAGATTTTACAAGTCGTTGTAATGTTTTTAATTCTCTGTAATCAATACATACTCTCAATTTTCCATTCTTATTTGGAACAATCACTAGAGGTGATACCCATTGACTATCTTATATAAGATAAATGAAATTCACATTTAATAATTTTTGTAACTCCCCTTTAACAATTTCCCTTATATTTGGATTCATTCTCCTTTGGGGTTATCTAACTGGTTTGACACTTTCTTGAATATAGATGTGATGCATACAAGTTTTAGGATCAATTCCTTTCATATCAATGTATTCCCATGCATAAACATAAGAATTTTTTTGTAGCATCATTATTAATTTTCTCTTTTGAAGTTCCTCCACATCATTGTTAATATTTAATGTTTTACGGGGAAATACTTCTACTTGAGAATTGCCAAATTTTTCCATAGAATGTAAAGCAATTTGATGTGATGATAAATTTTCAATGTTACATTGTTCCTAAAAACTTTGATTTTTTTCACAATAAGAAGAAGAATCATTATTATTCATTAAATTTATTAATTGATTTTCTTCGTCTAATTATGAAAAATTATAAATTGATTACATGTTATTAAAGTCTTCATCATCATCTATCCATACTTCACTTTCTATTTAAGTTATAGTTTTTGCAAGAGGATACAATGTGAATTTCTTAGTGGAATTTCCATTATATATACACATATCACTCGATCTACAACTTATGAAATCATTTGTTGTAACTAGCCAAGGTCTACTTAAGATCAATGGATGTCCTAAATTATTCTTGGGAGTTAAAATCATGAAATCTACAGGATATTCCCAAGAATCTAGAGATACAAACACATCTTCGAATACTCCATCTAGTTTAATAACATATCCGTCTTCTAATTGTAATAATTTTGGAGTATATTGAAGATTTGAAAGTTTGAGTTGTTCCATGGTCTGTTTACTCATGATATTAATGGCTGCTCCTAGATCAATTAGAGCAGTTGGGATATCAATACCATTGATATGGATTTTTACAATGGGGCTTCTTGGATCTAAATATTTTTGGAAAATAGCTTTCCCCATCATAATATCAACAATTTTTCCCACCAATTGAATTTTTTTAATGTTTTTTCTTTTTCTTCCTGGTTTTCTAATACATAGCTCCTTGATGCTTTTTTTCAAATATTGATATTTCATTTATTGTTTGTATTAAATTAATTTTGATGCAAACATTCTTAAGTTCATCTAACATGTCACAGTGTGTTAAAATAATTCTTCTTTCTATTCCTTTATCAGTTTTAAGTCTTTCAGGAAAAGGTGGTTCTCATAAAGAAATAAAAGGTTGTATTGTTAGAGGAAATGTGGGGGCTTCTTTTATTTGATCATCCTTTGATTGTATAGGTATTTCTTCCCTTAGAGGAGTATATTCTTGATCAATATTTTCATCTTTTTTCATGAATCTTATCCTCTTTAGATTCTTGGATGATAACTGTTGGTGACTTCTTTTGTAAAAATCTACCAGATCTAAGTTGAACATCATTTAGACTTAGTGGTATTATCATACAAGCTTAAAAATGTTGTCCTTCAACATTATAAATAACTTTTTGATTTTTACTATTTGGGTTAGGAAGTGGTTGAGTAGACAGATGATTTGGTTTTTGAGGAAATGGTAATGAAAGTTGTTGGTTTGGATTTTGAAATTGAGAGGGTTGAATGGGTTGAGGAAAATATGGTGGTGGAAAAGAATAATAAGGTTGTTGGAATTGAGGATATTAGGGACATTTACCATAAGGGTTTTTCCATCCTTGTGCCCAAGATGGATTTTGAGATTGTGAAGGCCAAGGTTACCAAGGCACAGGTGCAGTCCAATTATTCTATGGTTGTGCATATGATTAAGTGTTAAAACCCTAAGTCATATTTGGTTGTGGATTTGTCCATGGTCTTTTAGCAACAAAATAGAGAGATTCATCTTGGCTTGTTTGAGCTTCATCTTGAAAGATGGATTTAAGACCAGGTATTGAAGGACACTCTTTAGTATTATGATTCTCAGCACACATGACACAAATTTCTACACACTAGTGGGATTTGGGGGGAAATTCGACTGAGTTGACCTAATGTCGGAAATTTCCCCAAATTTTTTCAATCCTGCCCGAAACCGTCGCTATACTGACGTCTAGAGAAAAGTGTCGCAATACTGACACTTAGACAAAGTGTCGCAATTGCGACGTTTGGAGGAAGACGTCGCAATTGCGACACTATGCCCCAAAGCATCGCTATTGCGACGGCTGCTTCCAAACGTCGCAATTGTGACACAATGTCTAAGTGTCGCAATTGCGACATTTGGAGGCATCCGTCGCAATAACGACACTTTGTTTGCGACATAATGTCTAAGTGTTGCAATTGCGACATTTTGAGGTATCCGTCGCAATAGAAACGCTTTGGCTGCCGTTGGTATAACGACACTTATATGCAATAAACCGGCTTACAGAGCAGCGCGAGGAGTAGTTAATGGAGGCACCTTTGCGATTGCGCATAATTTGGAGAGAAAATAGTAATAATGAGAGAGGCTCCTTTAATTGCGTCTTTTATTTGTGAAGGTATGGATTGTCCAGCCTGCAATTCTATGCTGTCGAGAAAGACTCGCAATCCTCTGGAAACAAGACTGTTGTGAAGATGCCTGGCGAAGAAACGGACATCGGGTTCACGACTGTTGATGAACACATCGTAGTCCGGCGAAGAAGGCACCAAGGAGGGTATTCTTAGTGAATGAGGGATGTTGAAATATTAATTTCAACTACCCTGTCCTCTGGCCGCTTTCTAAATCTGTTTGAATGGCTCTGTCAAACAGCCGCTTTCTAAAACTGATGAACAATCAATTTTGGTTTTGAAATCACAGTCCCTGCACACTTGAAAACAGAGCGTTGTATTGTTTTGGAAACAGAGCAATTTAATAGTAAACGCGGGAGATTTTAATTCAGAAGAACGTGGTCCCACAGACCACAGACCAAATCAGCCATCCACGTGGAAGTAGGCGATTCGATCGCGTTATTTTTTGGCCCACCTGCATTGTGGAATTATGGACCCGAAACATTATAGGGTAGAATTAATTTGATTTTCGCGTCACAGTTTTCCTCCGTACGCAAAGCCAAAAACGGACCTGAATTTTTATATGGCGTATTCTATGAATTTTTCGCGTCACAAATTAGGGTGACATCAGCAGGCTATTTTGGAACGCGAATTTGTGATTGAAATCGGGTTTATTTTTTTTGAAGTCCGGACATATGATATAGTTTTATTAATATTTTGTTATAAGTTTTGTTTCACCGCCCGATAGTTATTTAAACCATTGGCTCATATATAACATATGCGCAAATATTTCACTTTGGGCATTTGTAATGTGGGCCCTGAATACTTTAAATAGGTTTGGTTTAATAGTTTTTTGTTTTGTTATTATATGTAATAGCATGTGTTTTAAAATAGCCCGAAGGCTAATGTAAAAGGAAAAAGGGCATATTATGTTATTTTAAAACATATACATTAGACAGTTTAAAAGTTTTGAGGATTGCACCCCCGGTGCAATTGTTTGTTTATAAGATTATATGATACATGTGAGATAAAGGTTTATTATTTATCATATATAAATAAATTTTATCAATATTGGGCATTTACACTTTTATGAGGTGATGTTATAAGTAAATTAATAAATATCTCTTTTTAATCCTCATTTTACTCCATGAATATGTTTGGAAATGAAATTTCAATAGATTAATTTTCTCCTAGCCTATGTATCATCAATATTGTACATTTACATTCTTAATTATGAGATGATGTTATAGGTAAATCCATGAATATCTCCTTTTAATCTTCATTTTACTCCATGAATATGTTTGGAAATGAAATTTCAATAGATTAATTTTCTTGCTATTATATGTTTTACGAAGATATGGTAAAGAATTCTCTCTTGTTCTTCTTAGAAATAATTATATATAATTTTATTTTATTTCAAAATAGATTAAAAAAATTATATGAGAAAAATTATTAATTCATCAATATGTGTGTGTGTGTTGTGAGGAATAATTTCATAGTTCAACTTAATGGTTCATTATATAATCATGTGAGCATCACCAATGATATATCTTAAAAAGCAACTGAAAAGCCATGTGTACAAAATCGATGTATACTCTAGAGAGTGGTTCTCATATCACTATGTAAGTTGTTGTATGCTACTTCAACAAAATTATAAGATAAACTGTAATACACATCATATATGCATCATAACAATTGGTACAGGGTAAAACCCACTTGCCACACCTTTGTACTCGATCCAATTTTCTCTGTCAACTCTTCTAGCTGTGGGAGTTTCCTCCAAGGATCATAATACCCCCAAGGCCTGTTATCACCCTAGTAATTCTCAGGTTGTGGGATAGGGATTTTTGTAGTTAAGAACACAAGGGGTAACCAAGAACCGCTTTGGGAATTCAAGATCTAGCCTTCTTGAACTCTAGAGAGGGATCTCTCCGTATGATTTAGCTTTGTTTTAGTAACAGATATTAGGCTAGCCGCTAGCTATGATTGTGTATGTGGGTTTGATTTTAAAATATTGGTGGGAATAAAGAGATTTCAAGGTAAACCAGAAGGATCTACCAGAATATTGGGCAATGGAGTCAACTCTCTAGGCAAGCAGAACTAAGAAATAAGGCTCAGAGATGAAAATGTGCTAAGGGCAAGATAGGTGACCTTCTAAGGCTATGTATAGGCTTGATTTGATGGAGTGGATGGAATCTGAGAAAAAGGGCACTTAAGAATCCTTAAGCTACAGATAAGAAGATTGAAGAAGGGGATCTAACTAGGACCTAGAGCAATTAAGAATTCTATGGTCCGGTTATCAAGTAGAAAACATTAAAATGCCAACAAGTTTCGAAACAGGGAGCTTATTATCACTAATCCTGTTTAATTTTTCCTTAGTTGATCATTACAGACTAGAAAAACATAATATGAATGAATGTAAACTTTAAAGAAATACACTGAAAACAAGGAAAGAAACGAGACTTATCTTGTCACCACGAGAATCCTTAGCTATGATGTCTCTGATCTCTTTCCAATCTGCTGCTTTCACTAATTGACTCACCAACTTCAATATAACCAGCAAATAAGACTATAGTTGTCTTGAGAAATTTTATTCACACTGAATACTTCGAATTGTGAAGTATTTATACAAAAAAATATTTACAAAATATCTCGGGAATTGAGATAATGTTTTAATAAAAAATAGGAAAGAAAACTTAAAAAGAGGGACAACTGCAAAACAGTTTGCAAGCTGTTACCTTTTTACAAGCAAAAATAGAACTGATTATTCTAATTTGAACTGATTGTTGTTGTGTTGTGTGTACTGCTGGCATTAGGTGCATCTTATCGTGGAAAGTGGTTGAAGAACTTTCCTTTCCTCTAACTTTCAACGCTGATACTCTTTATTCATCTGATTTGAGCTGTTTTGCTGTGGTAATTAAAAAATAACCAACAGTAACTTTATTTTCACTGATACTCTTTCACCTACTGATACACTTTAAC